>PVKN010032641.1:0-12218 GCA_004027915.1 Capromys pilorides
ACTATTTATTTTTTTATTGACTGGAGATTGAATTTAGGACTTTGCACTTTCGAGGCAGGTGCTTATGTCATTGAACTATCTTCCCGGGCCTAAACATTAAGTAATTTAAAAGTCAAAATCTTCCATTCTTATGGTCTTTGTCACTGCCTGATCACAGTATGCAAACTTCTCTTTAATTTGCACACTGTGTGTGTGTGTGTGTGTGTGTGTGTGTGTGCAAGAGAGAGAGAGAGAGAGAGAGAGAGTTACTGCCCAATAGCCACTTAGCTCTGGGGGAAAAATTATGCAATTCTTGTTCTAAGTGTCATCACATGATATGCAATATTCAGTCCACTGTTGCTCTGGAAAATTGACAAAATAACACAGAGCAGCAATGCTGAGATTCACTCAGCCTCCTCTATTTCCCTTTTGAGGAATCATGGGAACAAATAACACTTGCAGGCCCACATTGGCATGAAGAGGGGCAGCCAAACTCCCGTGCTGTGCTATGACATCTATTGGGATTAAACTCACACTTAACACTTACATCTCATACAGGTTTTTTTTTCTCTTTTTAAGCTTATCATTTTCTCTAGATGACCCCTAAAGAAAGTTATCCTAGTTATATATAGAGAGAGAAATTTTCACTTCAGCCGTCACTTTCTAAAGGATATTTCATACTGAACAGTTTTTGAAATCTCATTTTTCATCTACACGCTAAACCTATTGAAAATGTCTCCACTGCACCTGAAACGTTTTCCCTGATGAAATATATCATTTTACATTACTCAGATGTTCTGAAAATTCATAAAGTGGCAATCATAATTTATTGAAATTTCTCTCTGCTAGTCAGAAATGAATAAAACTGTACAGGAGATTCAAGGGGAAAGAGAAAGAGAGAAAACTGAAAAGAACAACATCAGTACCTTTGGTTGAGAGATAATGTCAGGTTGTTGCTGGTAACCAGTCTTATTTGTGGTAGTTTTCCATAATTCATATTGTTTGTTTATTTCAAGTTTGTGAAAGGTAGTCTAGGCCTCTGTGGTCTGCTCTATACTATGTCTTAGTTATTCTTCTCTTGTTGCTGGGACAAACACCCGACACTCAAAATGAGGGAAGGAAAGGTTTATTTAGTTCATGGTTACTGGAGGTTTCAGTCCATATTCAGCTGGCTCCAAGCAGAGAGGCACATGGCAAAAAACAACCTTTCATGGTGGCTCCTAAGAGGAAGAGAGAGCTGGGAGAGAGCTCGCAGCAACTCAGGCAGCTAACTGCTCTTCCTTCCTTACATTGAAATGCAAATCACCTGCCCCAGGGGAAGGGCAGCACCCATGTCCACAATAATCAATTACAAATTCCAGAAGTTGCTCCAGGATGGCATGAGTCATGAGGCTTTGGGGACACCTGTACACAAACCATGACGCTATAGATCTTCATCGGGCTTGTTCTTTCATGTGGATCAGTAATAATTTGGCATTTATCCACTGGACTCAAACAACCTAGCCTTGTTTCATTTGTGTCCTAGTGCTGTCCTTCTCACCTGCTCTGTCAGCATGGTTGTTTTCCATCTTCATGAAACTTAGCTAACACCCTGTATTTAGCAGTGCTTCCCCTCTCTTCTTTCTTTGCACATCCATGACAGGGGGGACATCTCTTCTCTGGCCAGAGGCTGGACCTGCTGAGATGCCTCCAATTCTGCCTCTAGGTACTTTACTTGATGCAGCTAACACATTTCTTCCCTGCTTCTCCCTTTCCCCAGTCCCGAGCAGGACTTAATTGTTGCCTGCTACCATTTCTGTCTCTGAGGCCTCACTGTCCTTCCACTGTCTTTGAGACATTTTATGTATTTATTTAATCTTTATTTATTTGGTGCAGGGTCTCACTACATAGCTCAGACTCATAGTGATCCTCTTCTTTTCAGCCTCCCCATTGCTGGGATTGCAGGCATGGGCCACCGCATCATTCTTGATGGCCAGCTCAGCACACCCAGCATGCCATGAGATGTCAGGGATCGAACCCCGGGCTCTTTGCTTGCCAGGTAGGCACGGAGATCACTGAGCCATCTCTTAAATTCCATACTGGTAATCATAATAGTAGAAGTAAAATAAATATAATTACTCTTCATTTCTCCAGATGATATAATTTATTAAATTTTCAAAGTTTTCTTTTGTTAAGATGCACAGTGGTTTATCTAATTCATTAATGGCGGAGAGTTTTCTGCTTTCATAACTTTACGCACTTTGAAATTCTTTTTCTTATAACCTGAGTTTCCAATAAATACATTTACAGTTTAGTTTCTAAGGTAAGTTATGTGTACCTTTACATTTCCTTTTTAATTTTTATCTCCTATAGTCAGTCCCGTAGTAATGACACATTGTTCATATTTATATTTTTGTCTTGAAGACCAAATTTTTCTTCCATCCATAGCTCTTATTCTGCTTGCAGTAGTGGGAAATCCAAAAACAAATAATCACTCTAGTATCACTGACATTTGGCTTTCACTGTGTGTCCCATGACTGATGGGTGTTCTTAAGATGTGCATGGAGACTCGCACCTGTAATCTCAACCTTCAGGGAGGGTGGGAGGATCAACTCTGAGCTCAAATTGATATTCTTGGTCATGGAGAAATCTTGATCTGACCCAAAATGTTACAGTGGGAAAAAAAAATCAAAATAAATCAAGCCTAGGGATGTAGCTTATTGAGAGGCCCAGGATTAGACTCATAGTAACACACACACCACACACACACACACACACACACACACATACACACACACACACATGCACATACACACACATAAATATTCATAGTATTAGTGAAAAGTAGCTTCTTTAAAATTCCATATGCTAACATAGATTATAACTGTTAAATAACATGTTTCTAATGAGTATTTGGAAATTACTTGTTTTAGCACATTTAATATTGATTTATAGAAAAGCAACAACCAGGAATGCAACTCTGTGGTATAATGCCTGCCTGGCAAGTGCAAAGTTCTGAGATATCTATCTATCTATCATCTATCTATCTATCTATCTATAGATAAATAGATAGATATATCCAGTAATTGAATGTATATTCATAGTATTAGTGAACATATACATACATGAACATATTAGATGATGTTTCCATTCATTTTTCATAGACCTGAGATCTAGAAAGTTCAAGGTCGGGTCACTTGCAGGTTCTTTATCCGTTGGAGGTCCAGCTTCTGATTCCAAGAAGGCTGTGCGAACCAGGACACTCATGGCTGAGGACATCCAAGCGGACCTTGGTTCCTCTGGGGTCAGGGAGGCCTCTGGGCACAGCCACCTCCTAGAGGCCCACTCCTTAACACGCTCATGCTGGCCGAAAATGTTTCAGCACCTGGGCCCTGGTATCCACACAGGGAAACTGTAGAGATACGCGTTTGTCCTCAGAGGCACTGGCGTTGTCTTTCATTTGGAATGACTGACACCTGGTTACAGAGGATTTGCTTGCCACCTGGCCAGTTCCTGCTTTGGCTTATGCATTAACCCAGGAAAGATTGAGTTAATCTCTCTTTCCTCTCTTCTCTTTCTTTTCTCTCTTTCTTCTTGTCCTTCCTTCCTCTCCTCCAGTTCTTTTGCCTGTTCTGATCTCTACAAAATTCTCTCTCTTTCTCCTTTTCTTTCTGTGTACCTCTTCCAGTTTTCTCTCTCTATATTTTTTCCCTACACACTGTATCTTCAAATAATCCCTAAGTAGCTTTCTTAGAAGAATAGCATGAAGATAATAGCCTAAAGATCTTTATGTCTCAAGATGTTGGTATCTTCTCTTTATAGTTCTTCTGGTGTTAGATTCCTGGTTCACCATATTTTTTACTTCATCTTAAATACTTAATTTACTGATGACTGGACTTAAAGATACAATTGTGAAACAATTTCATTGCGATCCTCATTTTTTCCCTTTGATGCTGTTTAGCTTATTTATTTTCTATGGGAGCTCTTAGTTACTTTAGGGATTACCTACAGTATACTAACATTGCAATGGTTTCAGTTTATGTCTTTCACTGTATTCTGACCCTTTGATTTGGAACGCATACAAAACTCTTGAGATTCTGGAATATTCTGCTCTTAAACCTGATTTTTTTTTTAATTGCAGGATCTACAGGATCTCACCATACAGATCAGACTTGTAGAGATTCTCCCGTCTTCAGTTTCCCAAGTGCTGGGATTCTAGGCGCACACCACCACACCCAGTCTCAACTGTGATCTCAGCACACCCGGGGGTGGGGCAGGCAAGGCAGGTTGGGATTGAACCTCCAGCCCCTATGTCTGCCTAAACAGATGCTTTAATCTGCTGAGTATCTGGCTGGCCCTGAGGCTTTCTTCTCTTACTAGTTTTCTTATTTTCTGAAAGTCACCACCATACCTTTTGACTAACCCTAGATGTTACTTTGCTGTAAATTTATGTGACTTTTCATTTGGGTTGGGAACTGAGAGAAATAGTCACCATCATTTTTCTGATTTTCTATTGTATATATATTTTCATGTATTACACATCTTAATGTGAGTAATTCCTTCTGGTCTCATGATTATTATTTTTATCATACTTTGTGTGATGTTAAGATGGCAATTGCTTTTTACTCTTACTAATGACCTTAATATTTTGTTTTCTTTAAATGTTATCTTGTTAAATGATAAACAGATGCACACTGAAATCCTCCCAAACTTACATGGGTAGTGGTTCATTACCTTTGTGACTGAGGGTCATCCAGTGGTCCTCTAATGAATGATTAGGGTGCAACACTTATAAAGATTTTAGAAATAAGGCAAGGCATTGAACTGGTTGAAGTGGACCACTAGCTTTACAGTCTCATGCAGAAGTTTGATGTTTGTTTCTGAATTCTTAAATGCCTCTTAAGTGGACTCAGTTTCCCTGCATAGGACCAGGGAGCTCAGGAACTCTCTCAGCCTAATGCCCTCACTGTTTTAAAAACTGTTTTATTTTATTTATTTTTTATTTTAGGGAGGGGTCTACTGGGTGTTCAGGGTCTCACTACTAGATTGGACTCAAAGCTATGTTCGGCACTGTGTCTTGTTCAGTTCCTTCAGGCTACACCTTTTCTCATGCTTTTTCTTTTTTACTAAAATCTGAATGTCAGCACTTTCAGGTTTCAGCCTTTCCCAAAGTATACTGTGACTACTCATTTTTATTCCTTAATGTTATGTGGCCTGCGCCACACAATGACATTTTGGTCATGGAAGGACGGCTTGTATCACTGTGGGACCGTGATATTGTATCACCTCATGATGTTGCAGGTTCTTATGGTTTGTGCATAGGTGTTCCCCCAAAGCCTCATGCAGACATGGGGCGGCTTCTGGAATTTGTGATTATTGTGGATGTGGATGCTGCACCTCCCCTGGGGCAGGTGATTAGCATTTCAATGTAAAGAAGGAAGAAAAGTTAGCTGCTTGAGCTGCTGCTACCCCTCCCTTTACTCTTGCTCTTAGCTGCTGCTATGAAAGGTTGCCCTCTGCCATGTGCCACTCTGCCTTGGAGCCAGCTGAATATGGACTGAAACCTCCAGGAACTGTGAGTTAAATAAACCTTTTCTTTCTTCATTTTGAGTTTCAAATATTTGTCCCAGCAGTCAGAGGAGAGTAACTAAGACACAGACATTTTATATTAAGGACAGTGACAGAATTACCTAACAAAGCATTTCTCAGAATACCTCTCCCCTATTTCTTTGAGAGCAAAGGAATAACATATTTACTTGGGAGCTGTGTGAATACAAGCTTGCGTTTTGCCCAGGGAGTGGCCTCGAGTCCAACTGTCACAGTCCAAGTCCATAAAATGTTAGAAAGAGGAGCATTCCCTTTGTTGTGGGCTCAGGCATCCAAATCTTTTCTACCTCAACCATTTCAGACATGTTTTCCATCTTGCTTTTAAACAATAGAGAATTCTCAGACTCTCTGACCAGGATTCTTTGTCTCCATTGTGTGAGATGGAACAATACAGTGGAAGCTCACTAAACATATATATTCCATTATCTCTACTCTTGTACAACACCTACACTTGATTAGTGTAGGCCTTATCTCTATTATATTTATGGTAGGAAAATTCCCGGGGTTACAGTACAATTTGAGTAATTAGGAGCTCCTAGGAGTTCAGTGTGAAGTAAGTGAGTGCCTGTTTTCTCTCTGTTCCATGATTCTTACTTTATTTGCTTGTAGTGAGGTTGGTGAGAAGCTTCCTGACACTCTCTAGATCTATTATGCTAAGCCTGGGGAGCAAGCAGAATCGTTCTCACCTATGTTTTAGGCGGTGGACTTTGTTTTACACTGTTTTGCTCTTTACTTATTCAATTCCATCCAATTACTGCACAAATGTGTACTATCAGGAATGGCTCTGTGTGTTGCTTTACACACACCTGTAGCAATATCAGAGGATTACTGAAAAGATTGCATTAGGCAATACTTCTGTGAGGATTATGCCCGTCTAAGCGAGTTCCCATGGTTTTCCCAGTAGACCCACCCCACCACACGGTGTTACTCTATAAAAGTCCCTGAAAGAGACAGCTTCCTGGCGGACCACCCACTTGGGGACCTCCTTCTGTTCCTCTGGGACAGAAGCTTTCTTTCCCTCAAGTCAATGTACATTCTCAAGTATTTCGTTGCTATTATTATATTTTCAGTCCTTTTAGATTAAGGGAGGGAAAGTACAGTCTTTCTAATGTTATTACCACTTTTGTAATGCACAGCATGAACAATAAAAATTATAAACTTTAGCATTTATAATTTTTCAAAATATGAAACAGAATGCATATCTGCAGTTAACCACTCTCCTCAGTTACTTAATCTGAGCCATGTGCAAGAAAACGTAATTCACTGATCAGATTTGGCCTGATTTGTTTAAGTATTCCCTTATGGAAGATATTTTTAGATTTGATTTTTGGTGTTATATATCATTTGCGGCTTATTTCTACACAAACTATTTTCTTTCTTTAAAAAAAAAAAATCTATGACCCCTTTCAGCCTGAAGAAGGCAGAGCAGTCATGGCCCGTGGTTCCCTCACTGAAGTTCAGGTTACATCTTCAGAAGGGGGAATGATGCAGGCAGCTGAAGTAGATAGAAATATTATAGGCATTCAGACAGGGCCAGGCCCTCAAGGAAACAATATGGATGATGAGGTGACTTTACAAGTTTGGAAGACACAGACACTCTCAGTTCTGGGCCACATCTCAAGACAAAAGAGAAAGCAAGTGTAGCCACCTACTTCCCTAGAAATGTGCATCGGGGATTGATATTATAAATAGGTATCAATCACCTTAGAAGAGCTTAAATGAGTCAATAATCCAACTCCCATCAGGAAGAGCCCCTGTTCTGTATTCATGTCCGCTTGCTATGTTACTCACTTTCCCATTTGGTGTTGGATTTAATCAATTTTGCCTGAGGAATGGTACTTGTAATCTCATTGGTTGACCATAGTTGTGTCCCACCTAATGCCCACTTAAGCAAGTTCCCATGGTTTTCACATTAGATCCGCCCCACTGCATGGTATTACTCTATAAAAGTTCCAGGAAGAGACAGTTTCCTGGTGAACCACACACTTGGGGGCCTCCTTCTGTCTCTCTCTTGGACAGAAGCTTTCTTTCCCTCAATAATTATGTTCTGCTCATAGAAAAAAAAAAAGAAAAGGAAGAAAGAAGAGACGCAGGATCTTGCTATACAGCTCAAATTCAAAGTCTTTGTCTTGTCTCAGCCTCCCCAGCACTGTACCACCATGCCAAGTGGCTAGCTCTGCATACCTGGACATCTGGGGTATGAGGGCATTTGCGACAGAGGATTGAACTTGGGAACTTGTGCTTACCAGGCAGGTGCTTATGCTGCAGAGCTATCTCCCCATCTCCACAAATTACTTTCTACGTACCTATAAGATTAAGTCTAAGTAGGTTTGCAACTAAAGAACATGTGATATTTATTTTAAATTCATATTACCAAATTATAAACTTTTTGCTAATTTAGTTTTGTATTGTTTTCTGTGCTTACACTGAAACAAGTATGTTTTGAAGTGTATGTTTTCTCATTGTCAATAATTTAAGAACTAAGACAATACATCTAGTTTTATAATAGATTTCTACAACTGGGACCAAAATCTGATAAGCTGTTTTATGCTTATTGGCTATTTTAAGCCACGGGGAGCAACTGTCTCATTTTTACTTCATTTTTATCCCACAGATACTGGGCTTCACCCCACTCGGATTTCTTTAATCTCCTGTCGGCCTTGCCTTCCCTCCCCCACTTTTATTCCATCTGTTTTGTGTCCTCACTTAATACAACTCCATCTGTTTTCTGCCAAGTACATTTGTTGTTTTATAGCACATTTAAAAATACATGTCTCCATTCTACTGGCTTCTTGTGAGGAGTGCCTAAGCTCTGCCCAGCCAGGAATGGAAATACTCACTGCTTCGCAGGCTCAGGATGGAGCTTGAGGTGTTGTTCCTCCTATTTCATTTGTTTTTCCTATAAACATCTATGGTATAAGTTGGTTATCATATTCCACACAAACATATTTCTTATTCATGAATTTACTGTTGACTCATTTTTAAAAGTTTTTGATTGTAGTGTATAAAATTTACATGCATTGCGGAGGACTGGAACATATGCCAAGGTCATCTTGATCCCCGGTACTTTCCCTTTCCCTCCCTCTCCCCTCCCATCTCCTCCCTATGTTGAATCCTTTTCCTAACTCTACAAAGTCCATGTTCCTGTTTCCTATCATCAATTTTTTTGTTTTCCTCTTTGTACTGCTTATATTTTGAGTCTCTCATATGAAAGAAAGCATGTGATATTTAATTATCAGATTTATTTCATATAGCATTATGGTCTCAAGTTGCATACATTTCCCTACAGACTACTCAAGCTTATCTTTCTGCATGATACTCCTTTATTATATTGTTTTTTTCTGTGTATCTCAATATCAGGCCCTGGAGAAGCTCTGATTTGCTGCCATCCTGTACTCTACCACTGTAGGACAATTGAAGAATTTTCTTTATGAGATATTATTGTGATAGGTGTTGTCCTTTACCTTATAAATATCTTATTTTTAAAAATTTTTAAGGGAAAGATCTACAGAGATCAGGGTCTCACTAATAGATTGGACTTGTAGTGATTCACCTGTTTATAGACCCCCATGAGCTGGGATTACAGGTGTACACCACTATGCCCAGTCTCAATTGTGGTCTCAACATGCCCCAGGAGTGGGGCCAGACCAGCAGGACAGTGGATCAAACTCCCCTGCCTTGCATCTGCTGAGCTATTTGGCCGGCTCTTAAGTATCTTATTCAAGCATTAATATTCATGTACCCAAATTCATCAGTTATTCTGTATATTTTCAATTATGTCCTTGAAAAGACTTCTCAGAGATGTTTTTCCCTCAAATCAAAAATGTACATGTGTTCATGTAGATGAATAAATACAAAAACTGTAAGAAAGAAAACTGAAAAACATATGTAAAAATTAGAAAAAGAAAAATACATGAAGATTTTTTTTTTGCTTAGGTGAAGTAAAAAAAAATGTATATGCAAACTAAGAAAGTTGAAAAAAAGAATAGGAAAATAGCTCTACTTTTATTATCTTACATCATCATCATCATCATCATTATATTATTATTATTATTATTATTATTATTATTATTATTATTATTATTATTATTATTATTATTGCTGGCTCAGCCTGCCCTGGGGATGGCTCTGGTGCAGACTGTGGTGCTGGGGATCAAACTGTAGTCCCTGCTGTTGCCTAAGCAGGCACTTTAGACCTCTGAGTCATCTCACCAGCCCAATACCTCTACTTTTGACAAAGAGAAAAACAGATAAAAATTCATGAACAAGGTAAATGGGATTCAAGAAGAGAAGCTCTGAGCAACTCTATCTCTTTGTAGACTTCAGGAATGCTATCTTTGTTTCACATATGTGGCATTATTTTCATCAAAATTTCTGATAATGAATTAGGATTTTCAGTACTTCTCAACAAAACAGCCAGGATTAGCAACCGGAATCAGAAAGACTAGCTGAAGTCTTTGAAAAAGGCAAAATTTAACCTTGGAAATCTTCTTGGCTGTAAATATTATTCCTCTGGAGACTCTAAAGAATATTAACAGTCCTACATTTTATCCAGTTAGACTTGGAAGTTAAACATAAATTCTTTCTTATCTTTGAGTGTACAATATTGCATTTTAATATATATTAATCTGTTGCACTTTTGCATGGAACCTTTTCTTACATTTGGCAGAATTAAAAAATAGTAATAATAATCTGAGATACCCCTCATTTATTTTATATCTAAATCATTGCAGTTAGATGTTTTCAGAAGAGTAGCTTAAAAATCTGAATCCTAAAGAAAAAAATCTTGTTGAAATGATACTGAAGACTTAGCAAAATCTCTGCTCTCCACACTTCATTAAATTTCAACATTTATAATGCAGTGAAAGCAATCAGACCAGTGTGAGATAAGGCATGCATGAACCTGAAGCCTCCAACAAATAGGAGCTAACTAAATCGTTCCTTCCTTAACTTTGGATGTTGGACATTTTGTCCCAGCAGTGAGTGAAAAGTAACTGAGATAATCATGAATCTAGAAGAAAAATAAAACAAAACAAGGGCCAGCCGTATAGCTCAGTGGACTAAGCACTTGCTTAGGTAAGCACAGGGCCAGGGTTCGATCCCTAGCACTGCATTCTGCACTGGCCCTGCCCTTGGGGCAGGACAGTGATGGAGTCCAGATGTGGTGGTGCATGCCTATAATCCCAGCACTAGGGAGGCACAAATCAGGAGGGTCACTACAAGTCTGGGCTGTGTAGTGAGACCGTGCACACACACACACACACACACACACACACAAACAAAAAAAAATTCAAAAAAATAAAAGAAAGAGCTAAAGCACAAATAGCTTTCAGAATGAAATATAGAGAAATGCTTTTTTGACTTTGGGTCAGACAAATTTCTTTCTCAACATTTTGTTGTTAAAAAAAATTGAAACACATAGAAAAGTCTTTTTATAAATATGTATGCATACATATCCTGTATTATAGAATTAACAGTTTGCACTGCTTTCTCAAATCCTGTTTACATTCCAAAACATATTCCAAAAATTATATTTTAACTCATATAATTTTATGCAACTCAAAATAACTTGGCAATGAGTACATATCAACATTTGTAAGAACTTATTTTTAACTAGGCTAAAATATATATTATATTTTCATATATATCCATATATATATATATATGAATGCACCCATAAATTTTAAGACATGAATCTACCTGTTTGTTCCAAAAGTCACATTCTCAGACAGGCATGGTGCACTCCTGTAATCCCAGCACTTGGGAGGCTGAGGCAGGAGGATCGGTGTGAGTTCAAGACCAGTCTGAACTGCATAGCGAGACCTGTCTCAAAACGAAAAAAAAAAAAAAAATCGCATTCTCTTTCCTGGTCAATCCATTTTTCTCTCAAAAGCAGCAATTATGGGTTGGCAAGATGGTTCAGTGGTTTAAAGCACCTGCTTAGGAAAGCTTAGGCAACCGCAGGGACCGTAGTTCTATCCCAGCATCACATGCTGCACCAGCCACACCCCCAGGGCAGGCTGAGCCGGCCAAAATACAAAAGAAAAAAGAAAAAAAAAAAGAAAGAAAGAAAAGAAAAGGAAAAGAAAAACAAACAAACAAAAAAAGCAGCAATTATGCTGATTGGTGTTGCTGCTAGATTATTCTTAGATTATCAAAAGCTCAGCCTAAATAGAATTACAACCCATGTATCTTTGCATAAGGCATATGCTTGGCAGCATAAGGCTTTTGGGAGTTGTTCCTGTCATGAATAACTAAAGTTCTATTTTTGCCAACTAAAAATCTTTCCATTTTCTTATTTCTACTTTTAAACTTATGTTTTTAAAATGTATAACTATAAATGTGAAAATATTCAAAAAGTAATGAGCAAAGAATGTATCTCAATAATCTGATGTGATAGAAAAGAAGTAAGGAAAGTCAAATAGGTAACAGTTAGCAGAGCAAGAGTTGGGGCACACACAGAAAAGAGCAAATTACAATACCTATGTCCTAGTAAGATAAGTAACCCAGGGGTTTTTGTTTTAACTGATAAAAAGCAGTAAGGAAAGAACATATATTATCCATTTTTGGATTTGGACAGAAATATTAATATATCCTGGAATTATTAAACACAATTTGTATGCTGACTTTTTAAGCTATAAAAAAAATCAGAT
>PVKN010032642.1:0-12215 GCA_004027915.1 Capromys pilorides
GGCTTCTGTTTCTAGATACATAGAATCAATATAGTTCAAAAACTCCTGTCCTAGTTTGGGATTTTACAAGGGGAAACAATATGACACAGGGTACTTAATAATAAGATTATTTTCTAATAATCACCCAAAGAACCATACACAAACAGAGTGGAGGAAATCTGTCTACACACTAAAGACCAAAGAATCCAACTGAGGGCCTGGATCCCAAGTGGACATTACGCCCTGCTTGAGTCCAGCTAGAGACCTGGGACCCATAGCAATGCTTCCCATGAGCCTAACAAGGGACCTAGAGCCCATGACAATGTCTCATGCAGGCCTGTTTCACAGATCGGTGCTGGGAAAGCTCAAACGTCAGTGATGGAAGCTAGAGAAAGACGGTGCCAGTGCGATGAAGGGTCTGCGCTAGCAGGCTGGGGGATCTGCGCCAGAGCCAGGAAGTGAGCCTGAAGGTAAGAACCAGAGCACCCCTGGAAAGTACCACAGCCATCCTCAGCGAGGGGGAATTCCCGAGCTCCTCTGATGACAAAGAAAGCCGAGTTTCCATGAAGAAAGCCAGCCTAATAAGCTTCTCCGAGAGGCTGAGCTGGGCACCATTGTCCCCTCCAGAGCCAGGAAGCGATGCTCAGAGTGAGGACCAGTGCTCCCCCAGCGTGAACCGTAGCTATTCTCAGTGAGGCCAAGGTCCTGAGCACCTCTGAGGATGAGAACAGCCCTGTTTATGAGGAAAGCCAGCAGGACAAGCTCCTCCAAGAGAAGCAGCCGCTCCCTACAGCCTCCCTAACAGCCTCCAGCGGCCTGAAACAGCTCCTAAACAGCTTCTCTCGCCTTCTCCAGTTCTGCCTCCTACGCTGCTGGCAACAATCCTCAGGTGGGCCTCCCACACCCAGCACCACACTGGTTTCAATTCCACTGGGTGTCACAAGTCATCAATCCACTACACCTCCCTGTTTCCAAAATTAATGTACAGATTTACTGCAATCAGAATACCCACAGCGGGTCAGGGATGTAGCTCAGCAGCACTGCCTGCCTTGCACGCGTGAGGTCCTGACCCTTCTCCATCGTTGGTGGGAATGAAAAGCAGAACGACCACTACGGAGATTAGCACAGAGATTCCTCAAGGAAGAGGACTGGCAGAACGGCTTCAGAAAGTGGCAAGAGTCTTTCCCATCTTGCAAGATGGCGGGTGAAGAAACTGAGAAGACAGGCACTAAAGAGAAGAAACCTGAAGCTAAGAAAGCTTCTGCCAGTGATGCTGGTAAAAAGGGTAAGGTGAAGAAGGCAAAAAAGTCTAAGAAGAGGCAGCTCCACTGCAGCAGAAATCCTGTCCTGGTTAGGATTGGTAGATACTCCCGATCTGCTTGAACAAGAGAAAGTACATAGCTACTAAATTGAAGGTTGAGAAGAAAAAGGAGAAAGTTCTTGCTACCATCACAAAACCAGTCGGTGGGGACAAGAATGGAGGCACCCAGGTGGTTAAGCTTCGAAAAATCCCTTACTGAAGATGTGCCCCAAAAGCTCTCAAGCCACAGCAAGAAACCCTCACAGTCGGCATGTGAGGAAGCTACAAGCTAGCATCACTCTTGGCACCACCTTGGTCATCCTCACCAGGCATCACAGAGGCAAGAGAGTGGTCTTCCTGAAGCAGCTGGACAGTGGCTTGCTACTCGTGACTGGGCTTCTTAGCCTTAATCATTTTCCTCTATGAAGAACACACCAGCAATTTGTCATAGCCACCTCTACAAAAATCGATATCAGCAAAATGAAAAGCCCCAAACACCTCACTGACGCTTGCTTCAAGAAGCAGCTGTGGAAATCCAGACACCAGGAGGGCGGGAACTTCGACACCGAAAAAGAGAGATGTCAGATTTCAGAGCAGCGCAAAGTTGGTCAAAAAGCAGTGAACTGAGAGATTTTAGCAAAAATCAAAGCTGTTCCTCAGCTCCAGGGCTACCTACGATAGGTTTTTGCTTTGAAAAATGGAGTTTATCTCACAAATTAGTGTTCTAAATTTCTTACTAAGAACCTAATTAAATAACTGGTGCATTTTTTTAAAATAAGAGAAAGAAAATAGCAAGAACTAGGAAATAAATGAATCTGAAAGGAAGAGGGGTGGAGCTGGGGAGATAGCTCAGCAGTATAAGCACCTTCCTGGCAAGATCCTGAGTTCCGTACACAGTACCAAAAAAAAAAGGTAGCAGAGGATGTATTTTGAGAGTTTATGGTAATGTCTTTTACTGTAATAAAATGTTTTAACTTTAAACATTCACTGTCATTTTCAGTCTCATCTTATCTAGTACCATGACTATATTAAAATGGCGTATACATTGGGACTGACTTTGGAAGGGAAAATGAAGGCATGTTGATAGGGTAGAGCCACAGATGCTCTATTTTCTTTCCTTTTGGTTTCCTTTGGTTTAAAAGTCTATGCAAGGGCTGGGGAGATAGCTTGGCAGCATAAGCACCTGCCTGGCAAGGGCAAGTTCCCAAATTCAATCCCAGATACTGCCATAAATAAATTATTATGGTTTAGGTCTAGTTGTCCCCCCAAAGCCTCATGCAATCATGGGGCAGAAACTTCTAGAGCTTGAGACTGACTCATGATCCACTGGGATTATGTTTAGTAATGATGGGATTATGGGTCTGAGTACTGCCAGGATTATGGGTGTGGCCTGAGGTGGATAGCCTGAGTCAAAGAGCCTGAATATAACATAAGAGAGACAGAGAGACAGACTCTCTCTGTTGCTCCTGTTGCAATTGTTCTGTCGCCATGAACTGCCATGAGCCACTCTGCCTTGGAGCCAGCTGAGTATGGACTGAAACCTCCAGTAACAGTGAGCTAAATAAACCTTTCCTTCCTTCACTTTGGGGTTTGGGCATTTGTCCCAGCAATGAGAGAAGAGTAACCGAGACATACATACACATATACATACATACATACATAACCAACCAACCCTGGGCATTCTGTGCCAGTCCTGAAACCAGGCATGGTGGTGCACTGGGGAGGCTGAGACAGGAGGATCATACTGAGACCCTGAACCAAACAAATGAGTGAAAAAAAGTCCATGCAGTTCAAAAGGCAGAACCACTTACTTCTGGCCCCGGAAGGGTTCTTGCGCATGTGCTTGCTGTTGCAGATGTCCTGGATGTTCTGTACCACATCTTCGTTCAGCCCATGATTCTTCATGATGGCCAGAACCTTTCTGTCCAGCAGGTTGTGGGACCTGAGGCAGTTGGGGTAGCTGCAGTTCCCCCGTGTGAAGTGTTCGCAGATGTGGAGTTTATCACATTGCGGCTGCTGGCTACAGATCTGTTTTCGACCCTCTCCTTTATAACTCTTGCATATCTACAAAGGAGAAAAATAATGGCAGAGAAAAAGTACCTTCTAGTATCTGCCCCGTATTCATTAAAGACCGTTTAAGTATGTAAAAAAAATTCTACAGCAAACACATATACAGGGGCTGGGGAGATAGCTCAGTCAAATAAGCACTTGCCTGGCAAGTGCAAGGGCCTGAGTCCAATACCCAGCTCTGCAAAAAACAAAACAAACACATATACAAAGGGGAAAAAAAACATATGCCACATCTTTGATAAATATACTCCATTGATTTATTTGGGGGCAGAAGAGGTGTACGCAATAAATAAAAGATAGTAATGAATTTAATTAATCATTGGGAGAGTATTGATCAGATTGCCACCCACACAGAGGATAACAAACGGGCTCTATATTATAAAGGAATCCAAAAAGGAAAGCCTAGTCTTGGCTATCAACTTAGTTTGCAACTAGCGGTGTCTTCTGGGTAACTGTTTGGGAAGCCACAATTTGGTCTCTGCTGAGCAGAATGTGGAGATTCTCAAATGAGCTCCAATTTTTATCTAGCTAGATGAATCTACATGTCTAGCTTTACAGAGATGCAGGTCTTTCTGAAAGGTCAAATACTGCCACTGAGGCCAGACTATAGGATGCATGACCAACAGATGCTTTTTTAAAACCTGAGGTTCTAGTAGCAGCTTTGTGACCAAGGGACCTACTCTCAGTTTCTGTTTCCTTTCCTCTAGCAAGAGAAAAACATTTGACTGGTTCCCCTAGACTGACAAAATGTGTGACTGTGTTGTGCAAGACAAAAGGTGTGGCAAGCATCTTGGAGCTATAAAAGAAAAAACCAATATGATTAGCAAAAAGCTGAGCTTTGGGTATTTTAAAGATAAAAACATGTGTAAGTTACCCTCAAGGGCTCTCTGCAGACCAGATCGACATGGGTCCCATGATTTGTCTACGTGGTACAGAGACAAACCCAAACTCTAGAACAACGACTTTGTTACACATGACAGCTTCTGAAGCCACATAAAACTGCCGTGGAGTCCACTATCTGGATTCTAGACTCCAGACCACTGGTTCTCAAAGCGTGGACCTGGGACCAAGTACTGTCCGCACCACAGAGTCATTTGTTAGAACCCAGAAGCAGCATCCGTGGAGCCCCAAATCTGTGCCTTAACAACCCTCCAGCTTAGTTTGACGCTCAAGCTGTAGAACCAGCGTCCTGGAGAATAATTCACAACTTCACAAATGACTCTTGGGGGCCACCGAGATAGCCCAGCCACCTAAAGCACCTGCTTACATAAGCTTAGGCAACCACAGGGATGCAGTTTAACCCCCAGTACCACGTGCCACCCCAGCCCCACCCCCAGGGCAGGCTGAGCCAGCCACAAAAAAAAAAGATGCTTTAGTTAATATGCCTTCTACGATGCTAATGTTGAAGCAAGATGGCTTCTGCCTCAATCCACCTAAGACAAAGGGAGTCATTTCTTCCTATAGTGAGTTCATTTTAGTTTTCCGCTTCACATCCAAGTTTGCCTGTTATGTTCTCATAGGCCAGTGATGGCGAGCCTTTTAGAGCTTCCACTGACACGCATGACACAGGTCTGTCACCAATGTCATAGGCCAAGGCCGAATGGAAAGATGTGACTATTTCAAGAGGTCGTTTGTTTGTTTGTTTGTTTGAAGGGTAAGGGAGTACATCCTATTCACTGCTGCCTTTGGCATTTCACCCAGCACCTCAGGCTTGCAGTCATTTCTAAGTCTTTTTTTTTTTGTCTTTATGAGACAGCGTCTCTCTATGCAGTTCAGGCTGGCCTTGAGTTCACTTTTGTAGCCCAGGCTGGTCTTGAACTCACACCGATCCTCCTGCCTCAGCCTCTCAAGTGCTGGGATCACAGGCATGCGCCACCACGCCCGGCTCATTTCTAAGTCTTAATGGAAAGAATGCAAGACAACAAATACAGCGGAGCACAGAGGGCCCAGTGTCTGCCCAAGGTCACAGGTAATCAGAGTTGGAGGACCAGAACATCCCCTGTGGCCTCTCGGTCCTTGCCCACCCATCCCCTAGTCACAGCTGTTTCTCTACACTCCCATTTGCATGTAACTTAGCTCCCCTCTCCCCTACCATCTCCGCCGACAGAAGTCCCAACAGCAGTGTTCATCTGCAAGAATAATTCCTCCCTTTTTGTGAACCAAGTCTTCTTGCGCCGCCTGCACTCTGGCTGACCCTCCCGATAAGGCGCCAGGAAGGCATTCTGCCCCGTCACCCAAGGGAGCTACTGCTCTGAAGACCTCTTGCTCAGCATTTGCAAATGGAGACTGGTACTGAGGGTGCTAACAACAGCCCTCAGCTCCTCCCAGTCCTAGTTCAGGAAACAGCTGGCCACCCAGTGGGGGAGCTTGACCCTGACCAGTGGTAAATGGGAATTCTGTGATTTGCTAAAAAGCAGCTTCCAGGGAGAAGCTCCTTCTTTGCACCCTGATAAGAGCTAGGCGAGACCATTTTCCTAAGGGGTCTTCACAGTGCTTCTGTCAGTGGGCTCTATAGACTCCCTCAGAAAACACCACCTCCTGTTAGTCCCTGTTGCCAAACTCCTGTGCAAAGAAGGGAAGAGCAGCCCGACCCGGCTGCTCTGCTGACTGGGTGAGTGTGCATCCCCGCCCTCAGAGTCCTCCTTCAGCGCTTCTGAAGCCATCTGAAGCCATCAGGCCCAGTCAGTGGACGTTTTAAGACTCCAGTTGACACTGAAAGCTGGGCCAGTCATCACTCAAGTGTTTCAGCATCTCCTTCCCGAATTGTCATTCTCTCTCCCAAAGGGAAAGACAGGATGCCACTGTCTATCAAAGAGACATTCCCTGAATGTGGTTGGTCTGTCAGGCATCATCCACATGCTGGAGGTCATGGAGACTGGACTGGCACTGACACCCCAAAATGAGAATCCTAAACCTGGGTTTCCTAGAGAACTACAAGGAAGAATACATAGAGTTAAGAGAGGAAATACAAGGGCCGACCTGATGGCTCAGCTGACTAAAGCATCTGCTTAGGCAGAGCGCAGAGGCCAGCCGGGGTTTGCGATCCCTGATGTGTTGGTCCCGCTGCTGGGGCACACTGAGAGGGTGACTGAAACTGGGCATGGCGGCACATGCCTGTAATCCCAGCACTTGAGAGGCTGAAAGCAGGAGAATCACAACAAACCCAATCTATTTTTTTTTTTTTTTTTTTTTTTTTTGGAGGTAGTGGGGATTGAACTCAGGACCCCACGCTTGCCAGGCAAGCACTTATTCTATTGAGCTATCTCCTTGGCCCCACACAAGTCCAATCTACATGGTGAGACCCTGGAGACCCTATCCTAAATATAGAAAAGAAAAAAAAGTGAGGAAGAGTAAATAGGTATTGTATTCCTCAAACCATCATTTTTTGGTGGATAGGGAGTTTGAGACAGGGTCTCCTATACTGTTTGGACTGGCCTTGAATTAACCATGTAGCCCAAGCTGGCCTGGAACTTAGCAGCAGTCCTCTCGCCTCAGCCTCCCAAGTGCTTGGATTACAAGTGTGTACCGCTATCCCCAGCCCCTCAAAAATTCTTGCAGAGTGCCTTGCATGCATCTCCCTCCTAAAGTGGCCAGCTCAAAATCACCTCTATGTCATACATTCTTCTTCTTTTTTTTTTAGAAAACTGAAGGATATTTGTTTATTTATTTGAGAAAGGGTCACACTGTACAGCTCAGGCTGGCCTTAAACTCACAATGGCCTGAAATGGGAATCAATTCTCCTGCCTTAGCCTCCGAAGTACTAGGATTACAGATGTTCATCACCACATCCAGTGTCATAAGGTCTTTCAAACAGTCAAGGAAAAACACTGAGTTCAAAGTTTAAAAAGTATGTAGCACCCAAGAAGTCACCAGAGCTATCTTTTCATGTGTAAAAAGGCATCTGAATTCTAGCCTTATTCACAAGCTTCCCACCCTTCCAGCCACTCCATCCAGGACGAGTCCCTGTGCCTTTCTTTCAGTACAAGTCTAGTATCTCCACAATCAAGAGTTTTCCTCAAGCTGGATTTATGCTTTAAGCAGCATCCTGTCATTATAAGTCTGCATGCCTACCTAGATGAGACTCAAGTTATTCTCCAGTGCTGTCATTTTTCTTCTTAGAAGTTCCCAAGTTTTAGGTAGACAAATGGTCACCCAGCCAGAAACTACATTTCCCAGCCATCCTTTCAGCTGAGAATAAGCACATTACATGTTATAACCAATGAAATGTGAGCAGATGTGCTAGCTGCAATGTCCGGGAGATTTTTAAAAAGGAAAGTTCGTCTTCCTCTTGCTTCCTCTCTACACTCCAAACAGCTAGAAAATGGTGACAAATGAGATCATCTGTGTGTCTGGAGATGGAAGCCACATTTGGAAGGTGACAGACGTGACATACAGGCCTGAGTGCCTGGATGCTCCTGCTGCCTGCTCACCCCTGCTCTCCGCAGGCGGCTGTGCCCGCTAGCTGCACAGAGACAAGACCCCGACTTGACACATCAGCCCGTCTAGGACTACAGACTAAATATTCTAGGCTTCGCAGGCCGTTCTGGCTCTGCTGCAACTCCTCAACTGCCCTCATGGTGTAGATCAATCATAGTACCCAGACAGGTAGGTGTGGCTATGTTCCAACGAACCTTTATCTACGAAAATAGGCGGCAGGCCTGCGCACTAGACTGCTGAGTCCTCCTGCGGCCTGTCAAGTGGCGGGAAACGAAAGTACAGTTTACTGCACTCTACTGTGGGGGTGGGGTAGGAGAATGTTCAAACAGCGGAGCGTGTCACCTTATCTCCCCTATCACCTGCCACACTTCAGTGCAAAGGCCCTCTCTCCCAAGAGGCTCCCCAGGGGCTCCCTAGCAGCCTAGCTTAGAAGCATCCAAATTTAAATTCTTATTCATCCTTAAGTAAGGGGGAAGCTTCTCAAGCCTCTTAGGCCACTCTGCCAGCTGCAGGGGGGCGCTGCCCACCTGCAGTTTCGCCTGCTCCTCTGCCAGCATGCCAGGGACACAGGCTGACCGCGACCCTCTCCCCACTGAGCCAGCGGAGCAATTGTGACACTTACCTCGGGCAGGAAGAATGGGTCACTTTGGACGAGCAGTACTGCTAGTTGCTCTTGGTTTAGGCCGGAGAGTTCGTGATTTTTGAGGACCCGGAAGTTTTCTTCTGAGAGAACCTCATGAGAGTATTTGCACAGATTCCTAGGAGAAAAAGTGGTCACTGTCATGGCTGCGCTTCACAGAGGAAAACAACACCCACAAAATACTCATTCGAGAAAAGGGAAAAGCTAATGCCATACCATTGACTTTGGTCACACATACAGGCCGGGCCTGTTGAAAGAGTAAACTCTGGTTTGGTTTGGTTTGGTTTGGTTTATTTTTCTTTGAGACAGCGTCTCCCTATGTAGTTTGGGCTGGCCTTGAATTCATGATGTCACCCAGATGAGCCTCAAGCTCATTGCTATCCTCCTGCCTCAGCCTCCTAAATTCTGGGATTACAGGTGTGCACCACCATGCCTGGCCCCAAGAATGCAAATTAAAAAGATACAATTAAGATAGATCGGTGTAAGTGAGCAGTCCCCTAGGCCAGGCCTAAAATGTGCCAAAATCAATAAATAATTTAAAAAATAAATAAAGCACAGAGAAGGAAAAAAAAATCAATACATTTACGAAGCAGATAATCAAAGGAAAGATGTACTTTCTTTACAAATTATACACACATAAACATACAGTTGATTTTAATTATTGCTATACTTCTTTGAACACTATCTCCCCAAAATCCATTGTCATTTGTGTATGGCTTAGAAAGATGAAGAGGAAGAAAAGAGACCAGTGAGATAGCTAACAGGGCTAAGTGACTGTTTAAGGAAGCTCAGGGACCAGGGCTCGATCCCTGGCACCACATGCCATGCCAGCCCCACACCACAGGCCCACTCAGCCAGCCACTAAGACAGGGCCTGTAACACACATCTGTAATCCCAGTGCAGGGAAGGCTGAAAACAGGATCATTATGAGTCCGAGCTGAGTAGTGAGACCCTGTACCAAATACATTTAAAAAAAAAAAAAAAAAAAAAAAAGAGGGGGCTGGCCAAATAATTCAGCAGATTAAAGCATCTGCAAGCAGGCACAGGGGTTAGGGGTTCAATTCCTGGGCCTGCTGTGCCAGCCTCACCCCCAGGGAGGGTTGAGACAGAAACTGAGACTGAGTGTCGTAGCAAGCACCTGTAATCTCAGCTCTTGGGAGGCTGTAAACAGGCTGATCGCTAGGAATCCAATCTAGTACATCCTGTATACCCTTCCCTAAAATACAAAAAAAAAAAAAAAAAAAAAAAAAAAAAAAAAAAAAAAAAAAAAAAAAAAAAAAAAAAAAAAAAAAAAAAAAAAAAAAAAAAAAAAAAAAAAAAAAAAAAAAAAAAAAAAGAAAAACCAAAACTAATCTTCCTGTCTTAGACATTACTCTGCGCACTGAGAAATGAGTAAGATAATTCCTTCATCCCACACTTTAATTACACAAAATTATTCCTTGCCAGGTCTGCTCTAAACCAATGTACACCCGTACACTTTGACTATAAAAGGAATGGAAACAGACTCTGAATTGCACACCCAAACTCAGAAAAAGATGGAAAACCTTTTTGTTTTTGTGACATAGGTTAACACTGCCCAACAGAATCTGCTGTGATGATGGGACTGTTCTATCTAATTTGAGCTCTCAGCGAGAGAGAGGAGGAGATGTAAGAGGAACTACGGGATGTCAGGTGCACACGCGCCGACTCCGCACGATGAATGTAACCGTTATGTACTGTAATCTGGACCACTACATTTTTTAAATCTGAGTTTTCCAACATGGAAAGCACATATGTCAAATGAATACTTGATTTGTCACACTGAAGCCTGCGGAGCACTGATTAGCTGTTATCCATGTCAACATAGCACAGTCATTCTACTCTTTTAACTTACACACCTACATATGACATCACCGAAGCCCTCGGGTTTCATAGTTGTTAATATGATGGTGTAGCGGTTGATACATTGTGTCAACTTGGCTGGATGACTCAGCAGCCCGGTTCCCTGTTGGTGGGGGTCCCGCCCTGGGGTTCAATCGGTTCCTCCCTAGAGCATGACCAAGGGCCCGTCCTAGGGTATGACTGGTTCCACCCTAGGACACAAAGGGCTCACCTCAGAGTGACTGAACACAAACAGACTTTATAAAAGGGGCTGAGGAAGGAGTCAAGACTTCACTTAGTTGGAGGAGCTTCAGTCTTAGCATTCAACCTGGACTTCATCACCTGGCTTGCAGTGCAGACTCTTCAGCCTCCGTCTTGGACCTTTTCGCCTTCCATCTCAGAGTCTTCGGTGGCCATCACAGCCACTTCAATCTTTCATCGCAGACCCATCAGCCGAGGGATAGAGACTTACACGGAGCACTGCAGTGAGCTTCAGACCTGGGGACTGAATTCTTCAGTCCCGGGTGTGCAGACGCCCTCTGCACACTTCCTAATCTGACTCTGCGGCTGACTATTGTAAGCCAAACTTGTAATTCCTTATAGACTGTATATTTTGTGTTAATATCCATTCCTTATATTGTATCTCTTTTGCTCCTCTAAGTAAAACCCTGACCAATACCGATGGCATATTCATTTGTTCTCGTTGTGCAGTCACTTTCGAATTGGCAGGTTTTCACTACATAAACACGGTGGTTATGGTGATCTCGGTGCAATAATATTTCTCCTTACGCTTCGTTTTAGTGAGGTGTTTTCCCTTGGGAATACTGCTTCAATGGACACAATCACTTGCTTGGCAGCTTGTGTTTCATTTTGACCTGTCGCACGAACCAGCAATCTGAGGGTGTGTCTGTTTCCCCACCAGCACATTAAGACTGAATTCTGTCACTTTCGCTACTTTAATAGGTATAAGCTTATGCTTTTATTAAATCATGTTTCTACTGTTAGCAAGAAATAGTCCCCAGATGTTACCCTGATCTTTTTTTAATAGTAATACATTGCAATTTATTCTTATCCTTTAACTATTTATCTAGCTAGGAGTAAGGATGCATGCTTATAATCCCAGCACTGGGAGACTGATGCGAAAGGATCTCCATGAGTTCAAGGCCAAAGAGGGCTACATAGTGAGTTTAGGGTGAACCTGAACTACATAGCGAGACTCCGTCTCAAAACAAACAAAACAAAATAATGATCTAATAGTATTTAGGTACTACCCTACAGACTTATAATTGTTCTTTATGGCTTTTTTAATATTAATTTTTTTTCTTAATGTATTTGGTACAGGGTCTCACTAGGCAGCTCTGACTCCTTGTGATCCTCCTATTCTCAGTCTCCACAGCGCTGGGATTATAGGCTGGCTCAGTGCACCCAGGGGCGGGGCCAGCACAGCATGTGGTGCTGGGGATTGAACAATGGTGCCTGCATTTCCCTAAGCAGGTATTTAGTCGGCTGAGATATCGTGCTGGCCCACTTTAACATTAATCTTTTTGCGGGGCTGGGGAGATAGCTCCATGGCACAAGTGCCTGCCTGGCAAGTGCAAGGTCGTGAGTTCAAACCCTAGTCCCATAAATAAATAAATAAATAAATAAATAAATATGTTTTAAAACATTAATCTTTTTTTTTTCTTTTGGTGGGACCTGGGTTCAAACTCACGACCTTGCACTTGTCAGGCAAGCACTTGTGCCACGGAGCTATCTCTCCGCCCCCTAATATTAATCTTTTTCAGCTTTGTTTATTACAAACAATTTCATAGCTTTTCCTTTTTTGAGGTCAAGAATTGATCAAGTTTGTTTCTGCTCAATATATAGTCAGGGCCTTACAACTTAGGTACTACTTAATACGTGCAAAATTAATTCACCCTCCACAGCTAG
>PVKN010032643.1:0-12216 GCA_004027915.1 Capromys pilorides
TAGAGCCTCACATATTTCTTCCCAAAGTCCCTGTCTGCTTTCTTGCAGACATGTCTCCTTTCTGATAGAAAAAGCTCATCTTTACATCAAAAACAGATGATTGACCATAACTATTTAATAATGTGTATTTAATACGATTATCATCTACTAAGGCAAATACAATTATGTGCACATGTATTGAGCCTGCAGAAATACCTATTTACATAGTTTGTAATTATTTCCTTTCAAACTTCAGTATGTAAAGCACTCTCTATCAAGATACATCCAAATTAGGCAACAAATACTTCGACTTTCTAATTAAAGTACCCAACACATCAGGAAAGCTTGACTCTGACATGGAATATGTCTTGCCTGTCCTTATTTGAGCCACAAATATGTGGCTCTTTCAGTGTGCAACCCACTAGGTGCCTCATAAAAAGAAACAGGTGCCTCTCCAGACGGAAGAAGATGACACTTTCTTTGGAGGGCCTCATCCTCCATCCTCTCCTGCCCTTAATGGTCTAACAAGAGCCGTTCTGATGAATGTAAGAGGCATGACTGACAGCCCACACCTGTGGCCTACCCCGAACATAAGAGTCCAATTTGACTGCTAATAAATAAAATCTTGTCGTACTATTACAGGATGTTTGGCAAGGACAAGAATTAAGGCACTGTTATCACTCCCAAAGGAATTTGGTGATATTTCTAATGTGATCTCACTCATCATCCTGTCCTGCCTGACCTTCCTTGTGTCATCCTCCTGAATTATAGCTCATATCTGCCCCCCGTCCTCCCTCCTCAGCCCTTCCCGAGACCAAAGAGTGCTGATCTGAACAACATAAACCTGGTTTAAAAAAAAAAAAAAATCTTTGTTAAAAAAAAGAAAAAGTAGGTTAAGATGACTTGAAAGTCACTCCATGTATTTTCTGTGGAGCATTTGCTGCGTCCATAAGATTTAATACTGTGTCTCACATCGTGAAAGGAAAACTGAGATTCTGTAAGGAATTAAAAGGCCTCCTCCAGAAGTGTGCAGCCTTGTTCTTTAATAAGTCCCAGAGCCCACTCTATTGAGAAATATGCACTCTACCCTCCAACTTAACGCATATTCCAACAGGAAGCTCCATTATCCTGGGACCAGTTGCCTTTCGGGAACTTCATGAATCTAGCTAGAAAAAGATTTTCTTGTTGCAATAGCTCCTCTCATACGCTCTGGGAAAGTTGAACACTGATGTGTCACAGTCAGAGAGGACACACAGACAGGAACAAGTGTGCTTCAAGGGCACTGTTGAGCATGAAGCTATCAGTGGCCCATGGCAACAACAGGCTCACCTGGAGAAGCCAATGCCCGGCTGCATTCTGGATGGCCAGAATGCACTCAAGAGGCTGCAGGAGAAAGCAGTTCGACTTGATGAGCCTCATCCTTCTCCAGAAGTGGGGTTTTGCTCCCTTAGTGGCTTCTCTTGCCCTACAATTGAGCCTCCTTTGAGTTCTGCAAGAGGAGGTAGCAGCAAAGTATTGCCCTTCCAACAGGATATTTGCATTTTAAAATGCATCTGAGCTATAAGAGTTGAAAGTCTACTAAAACAGAATCAGAAAGCAACAAACTTGAGTAAATCTATGTCCTTGTCAGACTGAACCCTGAAGGCCCCTTCCAACCACGCCAGGGTCCTTTATCAAGAATCCCCTTGTTCTCATGCCAGAGGCGAGCTCCCATTGATGCTGAGATCAACACTTGGTTCAAAGGTTCTTCAGTCTCCTTGCTGAGCTGAGACCGGTGGAGCATTCAGAAGCCTGTCCAAAGCTCTGAGTCAAAACAGAAGGATAGATGGAGGCAGTAAGAAACAGGAAATAAAAGCTAACAAAAGACAATTTTCTTCCTTCCCAGTAAAAATGCCTCTTCACAGCTGGTGAGTTCTGCCTACCAGCACCACAGGAGATGGTGATGGAGACAAATGGCTTATTCCTGAGTATTCTGATTTGTGTCCAATTGCTGCCCCAAAGCCTCACGCAGTCATGGGGCAGACTTCTAGAGCTTGCAACTAACTCATGATCCACTGGTATTATGGGTACTGCTCCTCCCTTGCTCTCTTGCTCTTTGCAGCCTCTTTGCCCTCTACCCTGTACTGCTCTGCTTTGGAGCCAGCTGAGTATGGGCTGCACTTCCAGTAACTGATAGCTAAATAAACCTTTCCTTCTCATCTTGATTGTCAGGTATTTGTCCCAGCAACAAGAGAAGAGTACCTAGGACACTAAGGGACAACTCAGCCCTCCTACAACTCCAGGTGTCCTGTAGGCTAGCAGCTACTGATTTTGTTACAGAATTATATTCCACAGATCCATGAAGCTGATTTGGGTATTTGGGCCTTTCTAAATTCTGGTAAGATACTACGCCACAGGAAAGTGAGATTGAGCCCTAGATCCAGTGTCTTAGTGAATTTGCATATGTCCCTGTGCCATAAGCAGTGTAAGCCTCAACAGTAGCCACTTTCAGAAGTGACAACAGCATTCCAACACAGGGCACTACTGGAGGGTTTGGGTGGAGACAAAGGCTATGCACATACTCAGAAAGATAAGAGAATGAGAGAGAATAAGGAGCGTGAGATCAAGGAGGTCTGCCAAGTGGGGTGTGCAGTGGGTCCTCAGCAGTGAGGGCTCAAAGCATACACGAGTGCCTGGCTGTGTCCCAGGAAGAGAGAGGGCACATGACAGAGGAGCGCCTTCAAGTCCTTAAAAGATTCATCTAGGAAAGATAATGAACTTCTCTGTGCAGGGAATAGCACTAAGGCCAGCAGATAAAAATAGAATATGGGAAAACGTTTTAGTGCAGATCTGACCACTCATTGGAGAGGCTGTCTTCCAAGGGTGTAAAGTCATACCATCTTAGCATGCAAGCAAGTTCCTACGGGAAACATCCGAGTTTGTCCAATTGGAACCCCATGCTCTCCATCTGAGGGGTAAAGTGACAGCCTCAGCCAGCGCCATGCCTCTTTGCTCTCTCCCTCTCTGCTCGCATTGCCTCCTTCTCCATGGCAAGTGGAGGACAGATTCTGTGTGACATTGGGAGATAATAAGGGGATCTGTTATTCAGGTAGGAGGCTGGCATATATGAGCTCTGATGGACTTTATCACTGTGAAAATCTGTGTTCTGTGATTTTATGGAATCATAAGGGGGTACCCTAGCCTTGGGGCTTGTCACCATCTCCATTCTCCAAGCATTTCCATGCTTGCTTATCTCTTTGAGGGACATAATAACTGTCTAGGTTTATTCATGTGCCTGCACTAGGTCTTGTAAGGGAAATAAATCAACCCTACCCTGGGAGCAGTGTAGACAGGCAAAATCCTTGTGGGAAAGCACACCTGCTAAGGATTCAGGCTTGTACACTGCCTTAGTCTGAGCTCTGAAGCAGCTCACTCTCGGTGCATGACAACACAGTAAATAGTAGAAATGTTTGTTAACAGGGGCCATGTACCTGTAGCCCAGGCATCATTTCAAAGGTGTTGTATTATCTCACTTTATGTGTACAAATTATAAGAAAGGAGTGCTTTCACAGCCGCAGTTTACCAGTGAAGAAACTGATGTGTAGAGAAGCTAAGCAATGAATCATAATTGTACATCCAGTAAGAAGCGCACAAGTTGAAAAGTTATGCATTCCCTAGCTCTGGACCCTGTGATCGCAGCTGCTCCTACCTCCCCAAGATTCTAGACCCTAGTTCCCTCCCTCCCTCCCTCAGACTTCTGCATGCAGCTTCCAGTTGCCTTTGTAGATGACTGTCACCTTTCAACTGTAGTTTTTGTTTCCCAAGACACTATCTCCAAAATACCTATACAGAGATGGGAATGAATATATTTTTCATTTGAACTGCCATCATGTCTGCTTCTCTTTTGTTATAGTGTTGTCAAATAGCGACCTATATAAATTCAAGTGAGTTCAAACATGGACATTTGCTACCATAGTGAGTCAAAATGGAGTATTTGATAGGAGTTTAGGGTCCTCTGGTATGTGTCAACCTGCCCACTGCTGCTCCTTGCAGGGATGTTTTCCTTGCACAGATAATCAGGCTGTCCACCCCTCTGTGTTTAGAGGACTCATTAGACTCCTTCAGGCATGGTGTGTCTAAAACATGAGTTCTCCCCAAACAATAACAATTTGCATCTTTTTTGTTTTTCCCATTGCTTCTCTCCATCCTTTCTGAATTTAGAGGAAGATATAACCACAGTGCATGAGTAGTGACAGGCCTTATTTTTCCTAAAATAATCACTTTGCTTAAAATGGGCCTTTTAATATAATCTAAAGATTAGAACATATTCTTCTAAAATTTAGAATGGGTGGGGTTGTAAAGAGATTGGGCTACTTAAGGAAGTATTTCTCATACTGTAAGTTCACAGTAATCTTTGTGATTTGGAATAACATATTTGTAGAAATTTTTTAATGTCATTTTTATAAGAGGTAATTTTATTTCTAATCTCATCAAAGGTGAGAGATGTGTTGTAGATGAACTGAACTTGGTAGGGAACCTTCAGAGGTATGTTTTTCCAAGCCATAGATAGGAATATTGACAAATAAATGAATGAATTTTTAAGACAACTTAGAAAGCAAATGCCCCTGTTATAACTAAAGCTCCATTCATGATTTCCATCTGTCCGTCCTTGTTGTTCCCAGCGCCTAAACCTTTCCCAGTGAGACACTGCTGATATGACCCTTGCTTACAGCCATATCAACAGCATGCACACCATGCATCACTTACTGAGAACAAGAGCTGCTTTTAACATCTCCAATATCTTTAGTGCCCTGTGTAATACCTAATATAAATGACTGCATCCATGTCAGAAATGAGTCACAAACAACCTATTTAATGAAAAGAAAACCAAGAGGGATACATTAGAGAATGATTTCAATTAATTCTAAAACAGCTCATGACCTTTTTGTCAAACTCCATGGATATAAGTAAAACTCATGAGTAGATGCAAGAGTCCACCATTAGTTGTGCAGACGTCAGCCCCTAACACAAAGTTGTCATCAGTGATATCAAGGACCATTGTTATGGTTTGTGTCTAGTTGTACCTCCAAAGCCTCTTGCAGTTATGGGGCAGACTTCTAGAGTTTGTGATTCATTCCTAATACAATGCTGGGATTATGGGTGTGAGTGCTACCCCCAGCCTGGGGCAGACAGCCTAATGCAGCATAAGGGAGACAGACTTGCTCCCTGTAGCCATTTTGCTGCTACTACTCCTGCCTTGTGCTCTTGCTGTTTTGCTGTTTTCACCACTATGAACTGCTGCCCTCTGCCCTGTGGCAGTCTGCTTTGGAGCCAGTGTAGTATGGACTAAAACCTCTACAAACTGTGAGCTAAATAAACCTTTCCTTCCTTCATTTTGGGTGTCAGGTATTTTGTCCCAGCAACAGGAGAAAAGTAACCAAGACAACTGTGCTACATATGGGAGGGGAAACTCAACAAGACCCCTGTTCTAGAGGGGTGACTAATCCCATAGAAAGGTGACCAGAGTGAGTGCATCCTGTAAGGTGTGCTGGCTGCAGGAGGAGCGTGCAGCAGCAGCCCACCTGAGGAGATGGAAGTACCAGGGAAGCCCTCCTGGTAAGGCCTACACTGAAGCTGAGCATGGGTTGAAGTGAGTAGACAGAGGCATGACGGGTGAGGCGACACCAGGAAGCGCATGCAGGAGAGCCTTGAGGAGGGAAATGGCACGCAATTTTGTTTGGGAATGCAAAACATGCCTGGGAATGAGGAAAAGCTGGCCAAGCTTGTGTAATACTGCTTCTATAACAGAAATGGATATAGTTTTCTTAAACCATTGGAATTTCATTTTTAATTTGAGAGAAGATTGTATAAATTATACCAAGTAGATTGCTAAGGAAAATTACTAATATTTGTAGAGTCAAACTTCCTTAAGTTTTGTCTCATCCTCATAAAAATATACATGATTAAATTAGAGGCATTCAAAATTTTATTAAAATTAAACAAATTAAGACTTCTATATGTAAGATATTCCAGGGTGAACATCTGTTGTATTAATTATTGCAATAATTAATCTGTACTAAATTATCCTGGTGTTTGAGGCAAGCACATCACTGTGCTACTTGACACATTTTCGGTATGTGCTCTCCTATATTTATTTTAGACAATAACCACAGAGTGTGAGATTAAGTCTGTCACTCTCATTTTTAACACTGCTAGTATAAAATGCCATTAGATCACCCACCTCACAGTAGGATGTACATTCTTTAGAAATGATAGCAAGAATAAAGGATATGTAAAAATAGCCATTTTGTCTGGATTTTTCAGAGAGCTCTTTTTTTTCTCCATAGATGTATACTTTATGAAAACTACGAACAGCGTTTTGTCTAAGATCAGTACAGGCAAAGCTATATCCACTAGGGAGCTTCTCAGGGAGTGATTTTCAAACAATAGAGCAAAAATGCATGGATCAGCCAACTAATTTATGTTACACCAATGTTAGACATCCAGAAAGCACAAAACTTTAAGACGATCTCACTAAAGTCAGATAAGCCACACAGGCCTTGCCAAAACAGGCCTGGCTCTTTCCTCTAAACAAGCCGTGTCATCCAGGTTTTTATATTGCCCTGTATTCTGGAAGAGTAGGGTGGCCCTGCTTCTCAGTGCACATAATATTGGCCAGCACAAGCTACAAAAGGCACTCAAAGCCAAATGTCTGTGAACCTGAGGTGATTAATGTGAAGCTTTATTTCACTTCAGGGCTGGAAGGAAAAAAGACCATAAGCTCATTCGCCAACTGGAAAGGTCAAAAAGAAAATGATGGTAGGTGACGGGCATTTGTCAGGGATGCAGCACCCAGAAAGGTGTGGCAGACATTTAGGAAGCGAGGTGCCCAGTGGGTTCCCAACCACAGGAAGGTTCAAGTGAAATGAAAAGAGCAACAGAAACCCCAGCCTCTAAAACCCTCGGATCTAGTTCTGGGTTCTCTTCTCCATTAAGGGATCTGAAATGGGTCATCTAGGATTAGGATTTTTGGTTGCTAGCTCAGAGGACTTTGGTTCTTCATTCTGGTCAGGTATCTCATGTCCCTGTCCTCACTAGTTCACAGCAGACCATCGACACAGGCCTTGGGAGGCCACTGAAACTTGGACAGCAGAGCCAAATAATGACCATCATTGTCGTAAACAGGAATGAAGGCAGAGCTCCACCCATTGTACGCCTGACCAAGGGCAAGGGCTCTAACTTGGTTTGCTTTGGCCCAGGAAAGCTCTGGGCCAATCACATGACTAATACCTGTCTACAAGGGGCATGTGAAGAAAACCTTAGAGTAGTGTTTCATAACACTAAAATTCTAAGTTAAAAAAGGAAATATAGTACATTAAAGTAATATGGCGGAGGCTGGGGAGATAGGTCTGTGACATAAGTGCCTGCCTGGCAAGGTCATGAGTTCAAACCCTGGTCCTGCCAAAAGAAAAAAATAATAATAATAAATATGGCATTGAGTCAATTCAACAGTCAATTCAATTGTTTATTAGCATCCTAACAGCTGCTGAGTCAATTCAGCTGGTGATTAGCCCCACCAAACTCTCCACTAAAAACTGCAGATGAAATGAGTAGAGACCAAGGTCTCATTCCCAATTTCTGGGTCTTGCTCTTCTCTAAATTTTCCCAATTCATTTTAGGTAAGGGTCTCAGAGCTGCTGGGAAACTAAACACATTCCCTTAAAAAGTGGAGAGTGTACAAAAAAGATTCATGACCAATAATACAATCCTGTAAAGCTTAGATATTGTTATGGTAGGAAGAAATAGACTAGCACAGCAATGCATCAGCATCTGTGGGGGCTGGTACCACGGTCTTCCCTGCATCCATTCAAATCCGCAGAGGCTCACCCTTCCCTTATATTTGCATATATTGCATATGTGTATACACAGCACTCCTCTATACTTGAAATCATCTTCAGATTACCTGTAACATTTAATGTAACTTAAATGTTGTGTAAATAGTTGCTATATTGCTTAGACAGCAGTCTGTTCTTTTTAGCGGGGGGATCTACTAGGGATTGTACCCAGAATCTTCACTGAGTCATAGCCATAGCCATAGTCTTGTTTCCCAGTTTTGGAGCAGGGTGTCTCCACGTTGCTAAATTGCCCAGGCAGGGCTTGAACTTGCCATCCTCCTACCTGAGTCTCTCAGAGTGCTGGGATTATAAGTGTGGGTCACCGTGCCAGCATTTCTTAGATTTTGTTCTTATGTAAATGGCTGAATCCATGGATGAAAACCCCCTGATCTGGAGGACCAACTGGACATAAGAACCTCTATCTTCCTAAAACTCCATCACTTTCCCTAAATCTGTCTATGAAGGTCAGTATATTGAGGAATAAGTAGAATATGTGCAGAAACTGTATCACTGAAAAGAACAGAGAGGAATTAGCCAAGAAGAGGAAAAAGGAATACAAAAACTTCACCTTGGGGAAGGATGTTTGCACAACATGAGGGATTTGATGGGGGTGGATGGTGAAGAGGAATCTTAAAACATTTCTCTGTGTAGAAAACCCTGCAATTCTCCTTCCAGAAAACCCAGTAAATATTCATATTCTCAAGGGATCTGGAGTCAGATTTGTGAGCTATGTCTAAATGGCTCCGCTGCACAGGGAAACATCTGAGACAGGCTCAAGAAGAGCAGTCGCAGCCGCCAGGTTGCTCTAGCAGGAGATGATAGCTCTTCTGTAGTTTCCGCGGGCTATTCCAGAACAGCACGTGTTATTTAGCTTTCGTTTTTGTTCTAACTGTCATCTTAAACCTTTGGCTTCTGCTAAATATAAGACTTGTTACTGCTATTTTTTGCACTTTTAAAACCACAGTTGCAGCTTCCAGATCACATTCCCATCAGCGATTGTAACAAACCAAGTGTGTCTGGTGGAAAACACTGCTCCGTTCACCGCTTGGCGCCTGCGATGTACCCCGCAGAGGATGCCTCTCTCACATCCAGGGGAAAGAAGAGCAGCTTCACACCCACGAGAGCAAATTAACTAATGAGGCAAATCTGACACTCATGGGTGAAACGCCATCGCATTTGAGGATGCTTTGGTAGGGACTTCACCACAAGTCAGTGCAGGAAGAGTTTTCACCCTCAAGTTATTAACAAGGACTTTTGCGGGTATGGCTGTTTCAGTGAAGCGGGTGTGATGGTGGAAACAGGAGACCTGAACTTGATGTCCAGCAGAACTGCAGGCAGCCCTTTGCTTGCTGAGCCTACACAGCGCTGTGGTAGGCTTAGGGGTGGTGCCGCGCAGCCACAGAGTCCCCACCCCCACCCCTTGCGCTAGTGAAGGCTGTGCCAGTCCAGCTGTGGCCTTGTGTTTGCTCTCAGTGGGTGGGTGGGAGGTGCAGGACAGCCAGTCTGAGGTGTAGTAGTTCTAATGGCCGGGCAGGCACTGTTTGAGATGTCACTCCATGGAGAGAACTGAGTCACTTTGCTCCAAGGAAGGCTGAGAACTGTAGTTCCACTATGTGCATGTGGAGGGCAAGGCAAGGAGCAAAGTGATGGTGTCCACAGAGGACACACCTCTTTCAGAATTTTCTGCTCTTAAGCACACTTGGTAAACTGGGCGTGGTGATGCACACCTATAATCCCAGCACTTGGAAGGCTGAGGCAGGAGCTTCAGTGTGAGTTCAAGACCAGCCTGGGCTACAAAAGTGAGCTCAAGGCTATCCTGAACTGCATAGCAAGACCTTGTCTCAAAAAACAAAAACAAAAACAGAATGCTAGGTCTTCATATGCACAATTGCACAAGTCCCACAATGCAGGCATCCTCTATTATAAGGTGACTTATCATGGTGCGGCAGCATGAGTTACGGATTTCTGTTCTGATACAATGATCTCTTGAGGGGAGAATGATTGCCAGATCCCAACTTGCACATAGAAAAAGAATGATAACAGTAGCATCTGCAGGGCCGCAGTACAAACTACCTTAGGAAATTCAGTTAGAATACTAGAAATTACAAAAAATGTTTTAGAGCACTTTCTTGAGAATTAAAAGCATTGGCCTTTTCACATTGCAAAAATAAAATATGTATATCCTTTGTTACATTCTATAGTCAGAGAATTTGGGCTTTCTCTACGTATATATCTGGATTTTAAACTATAAAAAAATTGTAAAGAAAATATAAAGAAACTGAAAATGACCCGAAATTTAACCAAATGTCATCTCTATTAAAATTTTGGGAATGAGCAATTTTTTTTTAACTTCCCCTTCTTGTTATTTTGTGGTGACCTCTCCAGCCAGGGTAGATCCCTCCTTACTCGCATCTGGGGACTTCCTCCTGCTCCTCTGTGAGATCAGACATGGGTCCCAGGCTGCGGTGGCACCTGAGAGACAGGAAGGGATCTAGATCCACATTTGTGTCCATCTCCACTGACCCTGTGAGAAATGATTCTCCAAAACTTTCTACACCCTTCCCTCATCAGCCAGGGGAACCCCTCTGAGCCCATCACCCCAGCTCGATGCCACTAACCATGACTAGGGAGACCAGGCAGAGTGGTCACTCGCTGTCCAGCATCTATGGACTTTCTGAATTCTGTGTTCACTGCTCCCACTTCTCTTTGTAATTTGCCTACCTGTGTGTGGCTAGGTAGATGCGTGTGTACGTGTGTGTCAACACATGCAAACAGTCAACCCTTGTATCTATTAACTGTGTATCCAGCGGTTCAAAGAACCTCAAATGAAAAACATACTTCGAAAAATTGCATCTGTGCTGAATATTCATTATTCCCTAAACAACACAGTGCTATAACTATTCACATGACATTTACATTTTGAGATATTATAAGTAATTTAAAAATGATTTAAAGTATACAAGAGGATGTATATAAGTTATATTAAAATACTACTCCATTTTCCACAAGGGACATAGGCATTCCCAGATATCAGTGTATTTGAGGGTCCTGATGGCAATATCTTGTGGAAAAGGGGTGAACATACTATTAATACATGTTCACATCTCCTCCACATTTTTCTCCACATCATTCTTTTCCTCTGTAAGTTTGGAAGTTATACTCTTTCTTTCAACCATTATTCTACTTTGATAGCTTAACTTTAAAAGTCTGACATTTTTTACTAGTCCTCCAAATCACTCTGTAAATACTTCAGTCCATCTACAGTTACATACTGAAATTAGCCAATATGTTGCTTTAATCTTTTAAAATTCCATGTATTGGATATTGTTATCAACTTTTGACATAATTTTGCCATATCCTATATTGACCAATAATTTGTTAACCATGTCTTCCTTATCTCAAACTCTTTTTTTTTTGGTATGAAATGCAAGATTGTATTCATTTTTTATTTTTATTACTATTTTATTAATTTTAATGAGAAAGAAACAATGAGACAGTTTCAGAATGAGTTAGTAGGATAGTTACAATAATTCATTCATTGCATATTGTTGTCTTCATAGTAATAGTTCAGAGTACAAGATGCAGACATAATAACTTCTCTAAACACTATTAGTACAAATCTTTGTTCTCACTGAACTGAGAGAAGTAGGTGTATGTATAGCCCAATAGTCCATAACAGAAGTGGGTTATCAGCAGAATGGGCAATGTTGGAAGCTGTTGACTTGAGCCTTTTATAGCTCTGCATATAAATATGGCTTTACTTTTTGTAACTCCTGGTTAGACTTTTCTGCTGGATGATTAAGACCAAGTTAAAGCAAGACCTATATAACAAAAAAAAAAAAAAAAAAGGAACTTTTGTATCTGGCAAGGTCAGTCAAATCCCCTCAGGATTTACCCTGAACCCATGTACAGCTATTTGTAGATCTTTTGACAGTGTCAACCCTCTGAATGAGTCATGGCCATTGCTTGACCAACTTGTTCTCTGTGAAAGTCTAAGAGACTGTTTTCTCTCTAGGTGACTCTCCTGAGGCACACTATACATCATTAACCACTTTTCTCTGTGGCCCCATAATCAATCTCCTTACACAGAAAATTTGGGACATCACTGAGTTATAGGATGTTACAGTACAGGTTCTCTTATGTCTTGAGTCCTCACTGACCTTCAAGGGCTAGGGTCAAAATATTGGTTATCCGTATAGCCCCCCCCTTTTTTTTTATTTTTTGGTCTGCCAACTTAAATTGTTAACCCTACAAAAGAGAAGCTTAATGATATTATTCCCTGTAACACAGACTCTTGAGTTTAACATCACTATCTTTCTGAATATCAAATGCCTAAGACATAACATGTAACATGTATTTTTCA
>PVKN010032644.1:0-12216 GCA_004027915.1 Capromys pilorides
AAATAATCTTCATATGTTAAACTTCACACTGGAGTCCTGGAACTCCTGGCACTCCTGCAGCCCTTGTTTACTCACTTCAAGAGCTAGTAAAATGTGTTTTTTATGGAATGAAAACACCTTAAGTAAATGGATTTTCCTCTTTGCAAATGCACTCCTTATAAGAAAATAGGTGTAAAGCACTTAGCCCAGCGCCTGACACAGGATAAATGGTAACCACAAAGTGTCACTGGGATAGCACACTTTCTAGCTAAGTGCATAGATTTTGTATTTCCATATTTAGCTCTTGGTGAGGGACACCATTTCTCACCAGAGGCAATAAAGAGCCAGCCTTCAGCATGCTAAGCCAAGGACACATTCAGCTTACAAGTTACTGGACCACACTGACAAATAAAATATTTCCAGGCCAACAAAACTGTTGCAAACACAGTTTACCTGTAAATCTCTCAAAAATTCCCCTAACCACTATTTTCCAAAACTATGACACAGTTATAAAAGCCTTAATATGAATGTTGTACAATATTATTTTGGAGTTCAAAGATAAGTGCACTTTTCTTTCTGAAAGAGATCACGAATAAATATTTTTGGCTTTGTTGCCTGAAAGGTCACTGTAATACTCCTTATCTCTGTCCTTGTAGTCCCAGAGCATCTCGAGAAGATGATTATGTGATTGTTTATAGTTGTTTTAAAAAATGGTGACCAGCAGGTTTGAGTTTGCAAACCATAAAATCTACAAATTTAGACTTCAGCATCTTAACTGTATTTTCCTCTGATCAAATGTTGTAGATTTTATATCTTTGCTTTCTGATTTGGAACAGTTATTTATATATTTATATTTAATAATGCTTTTATATTTAATAATATCAAAACTTTCAAAGTATATTGACTATTTTATATTTTCTCTGTCAATTTAGGCTTTTCTTATGTTTATTTATGGGTCTACTTAGATTTCCTATTTTCACGAGGCATAGTGCAGTACTGGAGTTACAACCTCCTCAGTACATTATCTCAGGAGGTGCATCATCAGTTGACCCATCACTAGGGATTCTAAGTGGAATACTTGATTAATATATCAGCCCCCAGGTTTCTCCCCTGTAAAGTTATTTTTCTATCTATAATTTAAAAGTTGCTATATCTCCCTTTGTATTATGCACTCAGTTTGAGAATACTTATGCATTGTTTTCCTTTATACTTTGATCCATTAGTTTTAGTGCCTTTGTATGATTTTTTCCTTAAATATTCAATGCACTGTTGTTTTCCAAGTGAAGATATTTGCCGTTTCATTGTTCTTCGTACAATTATCAACTGACACAGTAAGGAATGTGTATTACTTGTTTGTATTACTTTGAGCTTATCTGCCATCGCTATTTGTTACTTAGTACTATCCCATATTTGTTGGGTCTCTTCAGTTAGCTGCTATATCTTCTCAATACTTTCATCACTTTCTCTATTTTATGGTACCACTAAACCAGGCACATGTTGTGGTTTTCTTGCCCTCCTGCTGGGGCCAGGTTATTTTACCAAAGGATTTTTTATTTCTTTTGATACAGTATAGTACAGTGTTTAGAAACCACAGTAAGGAAAGTTAGGCAAGTTTCTGTTGCTGGGATATGAGGGTTCTACACACTCTCAGTGTTGTGGTTTGGATCTGGATGTCACTGAAAACTCTCATGTGCTTATAGAGACAGGGTTTTGGAGGATCCTTGGGTCTCAGGGGCTATGCTCATCCCTGCACTCATCCCCTGTGCAATTGGAAGATTTGGCTCAGTCAGAAGAAGCCAGGAGGTGGAAGCATGGCCTGCTGGATTGCATCCTCTGTACTCCTGCCCTTTTCATGCTTCTTTATGGCCACCATGGCTTGAGCAGCTTTCTTCTCTCCAGGCCTTTCCACCTTGCAGTTACTTCCTGAAAGCCAGTAGGCCATCAACTATGACTGTGTGCCAAAATAATCTTCTCTTCCTTTAAGTTGTTCCTATCTGGTATTATGCTTCAGTGACAAGGAAGCTGACTGAGACATTCAGCACAAACAGATGTGCAGAAATGCACATGCATATTTGTGTTTTTGTCTACCAAATGCATACCCATATGCTGATACAGGCCCTCTAATTTCAGTTCAATGTGACAGAAATGAACTCTGTCCCTTATTTGTAACTCCACTCTTAAAAATAAAAAAAGTTGGCATCTGTTATGCATAAAATGGTTGTTTGTTCAACAAACTAATTTTTAAAAGTCAGTATTGAAGTTCATAACCCAAATCCTTGCTTGGTATGCAAACTCATTGTTTGAATGTAATCTTTCTGTCTTTGCCCCTGGTGATCATATTGTCAGTGTATGATTTCCAAGGTTACTATTCTAGTTGGATTTCCATTATTGTTATAAAATGTTCAAGGTAAATAACTTCAAGGGAAAAAAGTTTGCTTGGTTTCAGAATTCAGAAGTTTCAAACTATGGTCACTTAACCTTGTTGCTTGTGGCTGATGGTGACATAGCACATGCAGGGTGGAGGAGGCTGCTCATTTCCTGGCAGCCAGGAGATAGAAAGAGAGAGGCTGCTGTCTTGAAAGATCCAAAGTTCTCCAAGTTCTCATTCCTAGTGAACCAGTTCTTCTCCTTAGGTTCCACATCCTAAAGATTCTGACATCTTACTGCAGCTCATTGGCTGACAACCAGGTTTTTGTATCTTGTGCCTTGTGCCTTGGTGGTCATTTAAGATGCAAACTATAGCCATTTGCTAGGGTACCACCCCACTGCTGTTGGCATGCTCTTTCATTATGATGCAGGTGCGTTCATTTGGCAGTGATTGTGTGAGAACTGTGCATCTCTCCTTTGATTATTTATTTTATAATGTGTGAAACACTATAATAGTAATAAAGTCAGAAATCTATGAAAAAGTATCATTCTGTGCATCTTTTAATCTCACTTATTTGTTCCTTACCTTCAGTTTCCATTGGGTATTAACTAGTTTCATAAATGTCTAAATTGTACACCCTGCCTTTCAGCACAAATGGACTTACACATTAATCAATTAATTCATTTTGGGTGGATGCTAGCAGTTAATACCAGGGCCTCTGTTATGGATATAGGTGCTCCTACAAAGCCTCATGCAGTCATGGGGTGTCTTCTGGAGTTTGCAATTGATTATTTGGGTTTGAGCGCTGCACATACCCTGGGGCAGGTGATATGAATTGCAGTACAAGGGGAGAAGAGAGGCTAGCTAGCTGCCTGAGCTGCTGCTACTCCCTTTGCTGCCTTGCTCTTTGCCTCTGCTATGAAAGGTTGTTCTCTGCCATGTGCCTTGGAGCAAGATGAGTAGGGACTGAAACCTTCGCTGATTGTGAGCTAAATAAAACCTTTCCTTCATTTATTTTGGGTGTTGGGTATTTGTCCCAGCAATGAAAGAAAAGTAACCAAGACAGAATTTGGTACCAGAGAAGTAGGGTTTTTGTTGTGGCTAATCCTGACCATGTAGATTACAAACTTTTAGGAATAGTTTACAGGAAGAGAGAAGAAAGGCTTGGAGATGTCCCATAGAAGAGAAAAGTCAAAAGAGCTTTGGCTGTTCTGCTAGAAAGCCTGCCTATAAAGACCAGGCTGGGGAGGTTTCTGCTAGGAAAAAGGACTGTGTTGTTTGTTGGAGTCCAGAAGATTTGTGTTATGGCTTGGTAGAAATTTTGTCTACATTTTATTCGTGTCCAGAGATTTTGCCTGAGATTGAGATTGAGCACTGTGGACTGATTAATCTTACAAAAGAAATTTCAAAATTGTTGAATATTGAGGTAGTGCCATGCTATTGTTGGGGGCTTTAGTGAGATTTATGTTAATAATTGAGCAAAGAGCCCAGAAGAATAATCTTAAAATTTGAGTTTGGCAAGGAAACTCTAATAAAGCTATCAAATTCAAAGTTAGTGATGAAAGAATCTCTCTTGCTGAGAAGGAAAAAGAGAATGAAATGAATATTCTGAGGGCATCATGAGAGAAGGCAGATCTGCACCCTTTGCATCTTCAGAATTGCAAGGATGAAGGACTTTGCCTTTTGGGGAAAGCCAGAACCCCATGTTATAGAATGTTATAGAATGGTGGCAGTCACCACACCAGGTTTCAGAATTGCACAGACATTGGTAATTTATTTCTTGGAAAAAGATTGAGAGTGCTTAGTGATCCAGGCACTCCAAAGCTAAAGCCAAGAGAGAAGGAAGCCTGGATACTGCTCCAGCTGGCAGCAGATGTTGGCAGCATCTATGTGGCATTGGTTTTAGGCACTCGGAGAATGAAGAAGTTCTGAGATTAAGAAGCCTTCCTCCTAGATTTCTTCTGAAATCCAGGGGCCGGGCAATGTGCCCCTGAGTGGAAAGTGTGTCAAGCTGCGAGTGAGAAACCCATTTGGTAGAAATCCCAGAAATTTGGAAAAGCCAGGAATGTAGATTATATAAGCAAAACTTCAAAAAGGGAGCAAAGCCAGCCTATAAAAGAAGTCATGGAAGCTACAACAAAGAGTGCCATAATGGTGAAGCCACATGGAGTTTACAGTTTGCTACCAATTGCTTTGGATGTTCCATGTGGAACTATAAGACTTAACGTTGACCCTTCTGGATTTTGCACTTGCTTTGGTCCTAATGCTTGGTGTCCTGCTGTGTGTACCACTTGGAATGGTAATGTTTATTTTGTGCTATTGACTGTTGAAAGTGTCTAAGTTTTCATTTGTACAGGGACTCACAGCTAAGAGTTTGCCTTACATCTTGGAAGAGACTTGGGGCTTGGACTTTTCAGCGATACTGAAACTGTAGGACTTTGGTAACTCTTAGAGATGGGCCAAAATGCCTTTTTCATAAAGGGATGTACATGAATTTTGGGGGGCCCAGGAGTGGAATGTTATGGTTTTTATACAGGTGTCCCCACAAAGACTCATGCAGTCATGAGGTGGCTTCTGGAGTTTGTGATTGATTATTTGTGTGTGGTTGCTCCACCTGTCCTGAGGCAGGTAATATGCATTACAGTGTAAGGAGGGGAGAGGCTGGCTAGCTGCCTGACCTGCTGCGACTCCCTTTGCTATCTTGTTCTTTGTCTCTGCTATTAAAGGTTCCTTTCTGCCTTGTGTTTTAGAGACAGCTGAATATGAAACCTTCATTGACTGTGATCCAAATAAACCTTTCCTTCCTTCATTTTCAGTGTTAGGTATTTGTCCCAGGAAAGAGAGAAAAATAATCAAGACAGCTAAGCATGTAATTTACAAGTGAGTTGTATTGCGTATATATATATATATATATATATATATATATATATATATATATATATATTCTCCTATTTACAACAATCTAGATAATAAATACAGGCAGTTTCTTCCTCTAAAACAGTGTTTGCCATTGTTGAAAACAACCTCAGTGTCACACACAGGAAAAAAGATTGTGTGTGTGTGTATGTTTGTGTTTGTCCAAACAGGAAAACGGGAAACTCCTATAATATGAGTCTTCACACAGTTTTTCCTACCTACTTTTCAAATGAAATTTTCTCACTGGAGTATTGTTTGTAGAGTTATGTTTTTAATGCCCTCTTTTGTCAGCACCACAGGTGCCAGTGTAAGGCATAGTACAGTCCTGGTAACTTACACCAGAGAGAGTCATACTGAAGAAGTTGCTTGGTTACTGAGGCAGGAGTAAATGCTGCAGAAACCATGCACTGAGAGACATGGAGAGAATCACTGAAGGAGCCTGGACTCCCAGTAATCAGAAAAACTGCTGAATTTTCTCTCCAGAGCCAAGTTTAGGCCTAGGGGTTGCTTTAAGCATACCTTACTTGGAAAGAAGAATGAATTTAATGAAAAAGTACTCAATTCCAGAGCCCTGACTTCAAATCTCACATATAGTTTATGTGAATTCCAAAATGAAACAACTGTGCTTGGGTTCAAGGGAAAGAAACAGATGCCTAAGTCATAGTAAATTAAATGTCTAACATAATTTTTTTAAGTACACATTTTCAAAGTCAGTTTACACTGTATTTTCTGCTCCATAAATGCTTTCCATTTTAGGTAGAATGGAAAAGAGAGAAAAGATGTTCTCAGTGATATATTCCTGAAATGCTTTGCCAAGCATTCAGGTTACAGGTAAAGCAGACAGGTTATTAATTACACACATTTTCTAAGCCAGACATTCTGGTGTGCCTGAGGCTACATGCATTTCTGCTTTATTCTTAGTCTTTTTGCTTTTCCCTTGCCTGAGAAGGTAGCTAAAGGATGTCTTCCATTTTTCCACCTGCATCACATCTCTTGTGCTGCCAGTTGTTTTGCAAATCCACTTTAGTTGGATAAACTAAAGCAATCCCCTATCTCCCTGCCACTGTCCCCACAGGCATGTAGTTCCCTTATTTGGTCAATGAACTTTAGTCTTTTGGTTTTGTCATGGATATACTTTAGTACATAGCCTTTTCCTGATCTTCCAGAATTGGCAGAAATATTCTTTTTTGTTATTTGCCAATGCATCTATCAGAGTGCTTGATGCTTGTTTATACCAGTGTCTTTGCGTGTTTTCCCTAGGATCAAAGACTTGTGAGCCAAGACTGTGTCTGTCATACTCTTCATGATATCCTTGGAGAACAGTAACCACCACCCACAATATAGTTGATATGTGAATAAATTTTAAAATGTAGATCCTCCTTTTCCAAGGTAATTTAGGGGTAACGAGTACAAATGGAAATATCTTAAAAACTGGGTTATTAAAATGGAATTGCTGTTATTTAATATGTATTGCGTATTTTACTCAGACAATAGTTTTGATAAAAAGCATAGTCACCTAAATAAATGAGATTATATTTTAACTCCTGTCATAATAAAGACTATCAGAGTAGTTGTGGTATTCCTTCATATGACTCCAAGTGAGTCAAAATTAATAAAATAATTTGAAATGAATAGCTATGTGATACTCCAACAGTGGTTATAATTTAGTCACTGTAGTAAGAGCCTGCATATCTCTTACTATGGTGGCACTAGCAGTTTGTTACTAACATCTTCTCAGAACCTGTCAGGTACTACTCTTTCATTGTCCATCTCTCTCAGGATGCAGGATACTAAATTTCCAAAATGATCAAGTAGCTATTTAAATTCTTCTCAAAATTGTGAATCTTCTAGAACATATCTTGCTACTATTGTATAGATATAATATGAAGTAAAAGACAGATGATAGAAAAAATAGGGAAGGAATGATATTATAACTGAGTGTGAACAATATGTCTGAAAGTGTGCTTTGACTCAGTACTGTTGTCTTATATTTTCTTTGGCTGATTCATTTAGTTTTCTGTCTACATATTTGATAATTGGATAAATGTAGTCAATGTAATCAGGTAAATAAAAAGGAGATTGAGGGAAGGGGAAAATAGAACTTCAATGAGTTATGCACATTTATTAATTACCCTACACTGAGTGTAATCATCATGCACTGAAAACATGCACTAGTTTTTTTTCTTTTTTTTTTAAATTAGTATGTCCTTTCTTCCAAAAGAAAACAAAGGAAGAAAGGAAGAAAAGAGAGCAGGTGGGAGGGAAGAGAGGTTTTAGATTTACTTTATTGCGAGGACAGGAAACTTAGTCTTCCCTAGAACAGATAACTTGATCAGAGATGAATCTGTTTGGAGACCCGTGTATTGGTACTGGATGGGTGAATGACTGCAGTTTCCAATAAGGTGGGAAATGTATAATTGTTATGTACGTAGTTGAACTTTGCAGCATATATCTCAATAATACAAACTCTGTACTACTTCAGTTATGTTTCTATAACCATGTCAAAAGTTAAAACAGATAAGTGGCATTAATCAGAGACATCCATAAAGAAAACAGACAAGAAGAGTGAACTTTCACTTTCACCATATGGAGCATAATGACTGCGGTGATGCTGGTTTGGGCTGTAGGGGCCTCAAAGCTCGTATCTATTCTTGGTTTACTCTCCTTCATTTGTTCTGTCCACTGAGCCAAAGCAGTGAATGATTCTGCTATGTGGTGTGGGGCCAAAAACAATGGTGGCAGTGTCAAAGTCACTTCAGTGTTCCTTTCTCTAACCTCATTTGCTTCTTCTCTATCTTTCTCTACTTCTCTATACTTCCCTCTTTTTTTCTCATTAAATTTTGTTTTAATGGGTCTCAAAAATTCTATGATAGATTTTTGGTCAAGTTGTTTCATTTAAAAATATTGATTTTAAAACTAATACCTTACAAACTGCCACACACACACACACACACACACACACACACACACACACACACAAAATGGTCCACAAAACATTCTCCTTTCCTTCTGAAAGTTTTTACTGTGCATTGCTATCATTAACCAGCCTTTCACTATGAAATTTAAATGGCCAAGTGGAGAAACAGTTCTGAGACCTGTCTTCTACTGCTGATTAAGACTGGGGTGGTAGGTGTTAGGGATAGTATTCATTTAGCCTTCTGAGCTTTCTGGGCAGACATGGTGACCTTGCCAACTCCAGCAGCATTCTTGTACACAGTTTTGATGACACAGCAACTATCTGTCTCATATCGTGAACAGCAAAATGACCCGGAAGTGGGTAGTCAGAGAAGCTCTTGGCACTCATGGACTTGCCTAGAACCATGACAACAATGGCAGTATCAACAGATTTCAAAAACTTGGGCCCATCTTCCAGCTTCTTACCAGACTGGCGATCAATATTTTCATTCAGCTCAGCAAACTTGCAAGCAATATGAGCTGTATGACAGTCAGGGACAGGGACATAGCCAGCACTGATCTGTCCTGGATGGTTCAGGATAATCACCTGATCAGTGAAATCAGCTGCTTCCATTGGTGAGTCATTTTTGCTGTGACGAGCAACATTGCCATGCTGGACATCTTTGACAGTCACTCAAAACTTCATGGTACATTTGTATAGATTTGACTTCAGCTGTGACATTGACTAGAGCAAAGGTGACCACCATGTTGGGTTTGAGAACAACTAGTCTCCACTCAGCCCACAGGGACAGTGCCAATACCATCAATTTGTAGATATCCTGGAAGGGCAGCCACAAAGGATTGTCAACTGGGTAAGTGGGTGGAATAATGCAATCCTAAGCTTCAAGCAGTGAAGCTTGCTGTATTTATAAGTGAACTTCCATCCTTTGAACCAGGCATATTAGCAGTTGGCTCCAGCATGTTGTCACGATACCAACCAGAAATTGACACAAAAGCTACAGTGTCAGGGTTGTAGCCAATTTTCTTAATGTAGGTGCTGACTTCCTTAACAATTTTGTCATATCTCTTCTGGCTGTAGGGTCACACCATGGAATCCATTTTGTTAATGCCAGCAATTAGTTGTTTCACCCCCAGTGCTTAAGCCAGAAGGGCATGCTCATGGGTCTGCCTATTATAGATACCAGCTTCTAATTCATCAATGCCAGAAGCAATCAGGACAGTACAGTCAGCCTGAGATGTGCCTAATAATCATGTTTTTTGATGAAGTCTCTGTGTGCAGGGGCATCAATGATGGTCACATAATACTTGCTGGTCTCAGACTTCCACAGGGAGATGTTAGTGGTGATACTATGCTCACGCTCCTCTTTCAACTTGTACAAGACCCAGGCGTCCTTGAAAGAACCCTTGCCTACCTTAGCAGCCTCCTCAAAATTTTCAATGGTCCTTTTGTCAATGCTACCGCATTTGTAGATCAGATGACTGGTGGTGGTAGATTTGCCAAAGTCCACCTGTCCGATAACTGTGACATTAATGTGAGTCTTTTCCTTGCCCATGTTGGCTTTGAATTAGATGTGGCTTTCACTACACCTGTGCTCTTGTGGCAAACCCACTGTGAAAAAGAACCTTCCTCTAGTTTTTAATTTATTCTCAAGCACTTTGCCTCCAAAGTATGTCTGTGAACAGCGGTGTAACCCTATGTTTGTTTTTAATTTCAAGCATTGCTTTAATATGTGGGACAGCTCATGACAGGGTAGAACTGATCGAGTTATGTTCACTAAGTAATGTTTGCCTAGCTGGAACAAGAAACACTTGAATGGTGACACAAAAATACTGATGAAATTTTTTATCATTAAAAATTTTGGTTAATTTGCTGCTTTCTACAATTCTGAAAAATTTTTAAAGCTATCTAGAAATTTAAAGAGCAGAACAGGGCTAGCCAAATAGCTCAGCAGAGTAAAGTGCCTGCCTAGGCAGAGAGTAGGGGTGGGGGTTCAATTTGTGGTGTGCAGTGCCAGCCCCACTCTTGGGCCCCCCTGAGATGGCAATTGAGACTGGGCATGGTGCCATGGTTCTGTAATCTCAGCACACTTGGGAAGCTGAAAAACAGGATCACTATAATTCTATCTGTGTAGTGAGACCCTGAAGAACCTGTACTAAATATGTGCATATAAAAAGAGCAGAACAATGAACACTTATATTAGAAAACCTTGTTCAATTTCACCAGTTATACATACTACACATTTTCCTCTCTGTCTGACCCCACACACACACCCATACTCACACTCACACTTATTCTGACTGTTTTAAACTATTGTAAAGGAAGATGCATATATTTGTACAACTCATTGTTTTGTTCTTCTGTCTGGGTTATCTGCTGAAGACAAAGGCAGTCTATCATGAAATAATCCTATATATTACACTCAGGAAATTTAATATAAATAAAATATTTAATATGAAGCTATTATACATGAAGATAATGTTTTAAACTATAAATTATCTATGGTATATAATTAATGCAAAAATGTGCATTACATATTTGTTATTGACTGTGTCTGCTCTCTATCTGTTATATTGAAGCCCTGCCCCCCCCAAATGTGATGCTATTTGTAGGTTAAGATCCTTGGGTATAATTATGATTAGATGATCCTTTGGGTGATGTACTCATGACGAGATTAGCAACCTTAGAAAAGAAAAGGGAAAACCGATAGCATGATCAATCTCTCTCCATGTTTACAAGACGAGGACAGGCACACAAAAATGCAAGGAGAAGGGCGGTGATATAGCTCAGTGGACTAAGCTCTTGCTTAGGGAAGCACAGGTTTCAGAGTTCGATCCCTAGCTCCACATACCATGCCCAGTCCTGCTCTCAGGCATGCTGATCCAGCGATGGAGTCCAGGTGTGGTGGCACACACCTATAATCCCAGCACTTGGGAGGCAGGAAACAGGAGGATCACTATGAGTCAGGGATGCATAGTTAGACCCTGCACATAAAAACAGAAACAAGGGGAAATAACCAATGGTAGGCTGAGATGCAATCTCAGCAGATGCAATCATGCTGACACCCTAATCTATGACTACTAGCCTCTAGAGTCATGGGGGAACAAATTCTTATTCCTTACACTGTTAACTCACTCACTCACTCACTCACTCACTCACTCACTCTATAGTACTTTTAGTAACAGTCCAAGGTAAAACAATGTTGTATAATTACACATCAATAAATTTTGGATTATATAACTATCCTACTTCAAGCAGGTTTTCTAATATTGTATAGATATTATGTTTGGAGAAACAATGCTGGTGGTCAGTGTTTTCTGTTGTTATAGCCAAATACCACAGACCAGGTGAGTTTTAAAGATTTAGTTAGCTCATGTTTCTAGAGCCTGGAAGAACAAGACTGTGTTGCCTGTTCTCAACATCTGATGAAGACCTGCTTGCTGCACTGGCATGATGGAGGCCAATGCCTGGCAAGACAGAGCAAGCATGCTAACTTCGCTTTTTCTTTTCTCATAAAGCTGTTAATTCAGCTCTTGACCACCTCACCGAACATGATCTCATTTAGTCACGATTATCTCCCAGAGGTCCCACCTTCAAATAGCAGGACTGTGAAGGTTAAACTTCACATATATATGATTACAGGACTTTGCACATTCAGTAGTCAGAATGCTCTTTGTGTAAGGAATGCACAACTAAACTCTTCTGTTCATTTTCTGAATTGTTTTTTCCTGCTTTACCTTTGGGATATCTCTGCATCCTGCCTTTTTCTCAAAGTTGTGAAAGTTTTCCAAGTGAGTTTTTCTTTCTTTGGTTTGTTTTTCTTATAACTTGAGGCCAATTTAGAAGTGAACATTTGATACATAATTTCCAGGAATATAACACAGTGTAGGGGGAAACCTTTCTAATTAAATTATGTCTCTTGTGAAATATGACTCTGATCCTCCATAGGGCAGATAATACCCTGTATTAATCATGACCGCTCATTGCAAAGGAGGGTTTTGAATGAGAAAAGAAAGGAAAAAAAAAGGCTTGTGTGCTC
>PVKN010032645.1:0-12216 GCA_004027915.1 Capromys pilorides
TTCTTGGGACTCAAAGTGGAGGACCTCAGTGTGGCTGATTGTGACCACACTGTTGTATTCTCAGTAGCAAATCTGTGTCAGATAGGCTACCTCAGTAGGACATGTCATTCTTACTCAGTCTCCAATTTGACCCGCATCCTTTCCCTGTGGATGTACCAAACCAAGGCTTCCACCTCTCCTGTATTCCTCGAAAGGAATCAAAGGACATTTTTGCCTGTCATCTAGGCCTGGGGCTGCCCAGGCAGGGGAGCAAAAAGGTCTCAGTTTTACCCTGGTGGATGATATTCTTTGAGAATTCATTGAATTTCTCAAAACTGTTTCTGTGATTTGTGGCACACATTTATGGTTGTCTCTAATGACTGGATGTCCTTTGCATCACATTAAGTCTTGCCTACCTCGGAATCCCAAGACTAAGCAAAGTTTGGGGCATATCTAATTTCTCCCCTCATCCATGAAGCTCCATTCTTCTGGGCATGTTGTACTCCTCACTTGGACAGGGTCCGAGCTCCACCACTAGCCTATCTGAAGAAGCCACACTGATACCAAGGCCTTCTCTTCGAGTCTCAGGGTAGATGCTAAGGAGAGAATCTGCAGTATAAGGAAGGAGCCCTTGTGTACAGGGTGAGATGGACTAGGACAGCTGAGTTTTGACAACATATTTCCTTCCCCCAGAATCATGTACAGTCTATGAACTTTCCGACCTCCATTACTTACTTTGTTTTCAATAAGGAAGAGAGTTGAGCTGACGAATTTCTGAGACTGTCTTTTTCTCCATATCTAACTTCATATAAATGTGTGACCCTATTTTCACCACTATGGTGTTCATTTCCTTTCTGAAACACCACATTGGTTTTAGGAAACTTACTTTTTTTGCAGTGTCTTTCAATTCGGTGATTTGATCACGTAAGTTTTCAATTGCCTCAACTGTGTTGCTAATGAGAAAAAATATAAACTATAGCAGTTACTTTAATATCTTTGTTACATTTGGGAGAATCAGAGTGTTATGGTTTATGTCTACTTGTCCATCCAAAGCCTCATGCAATCATGGGGCGGGGATTTCTAGAGCTTGAGACTTGACTCATGGGATTGTGTTTTAGTACTGGTGGGACTGTGGGTCTGAGTCCTTCTGGGATTATGGGTGTGGCCTAAGGTGGACAGGCTGAGGCAGAGAGCCTGAATGTAATATAAAGAGAGTCAGAGAGACAGACTGACGCTGTTGCTCTGCTGCCAGGACTGGTTGGTTGCCTCTGTCACCATTTTGTTGCTGTTCTGCTGCCTTTCTTAACTAGATGCTCTCAGCCCTGTTCCACTCAGTCTTGGGCCAGCCAAATACGGGCTGAGGCCTCCAGTAACTGTGAGATAAATAAACCTTTCCTTCCTTCATTTGTCCCAGCAACGAGAGAAAGGTAACTAAGACACAGAGGAAATACAAAGGGGACAATATCGACCCCAGGCTGGGAGAAGTGCAACAATGTGAGGTTTCCATGAGCCTGATCAAGGTTTGAGGCCCCGACTTTTGAGGTCCCTATCAGCTGTGCAAGCAGCACGGCCACCACCCACAGCTATGGCACAGCCTTTGGTTCCACATGAACGAGATGGGCCTGGCAAGCCCGCCTCGTAGGCCTGCTGGAAGCTGTTTAATGTGTGGGCTGCTCTGAGCACTTCTACTGCCTGTGTGGAATCTCTCCCCTAAGTTAGGTGGCTGCACTTTCCGACCAACAATTTCACCTCCCTGAGACCTCATAATAAGACACGAGAGCTTCAGTGGTCAATCTTCCCCTAACTGCTCCAGTGTGGACACTGAAGGCAAGGCACACAGTTAATCTCTCTTCTAGTGAAGGTGCCTTGGGCTCCACAGTTTCACCTCTCTGTTGGTTTGAGCCCATGCAGTGTATTTTGCTTCCCTGCTTGTATGTCATCTGTGCTTATCACATCTTCGTTATGTGCTGTTAATCTGTGACCTATGGAAACAACCGAAGTTCAAATTTCCTTCTACACACCTGCCCAGTCTCAGAAGAATAAAACCTGTATGTTACAGATCACAGCATTATATGATGTGTGGGCCTACACACATTGAAAGCAGACTGTTCTGAATGGAACCCCTGTGTAGCTTCAAATTACTCCCATTTTTCCTTCCTGACCACTGCTCTCATGATGTCTTCCCAACCTTATGACCTTTGTACCCAAAATGATGGCCACCTCATCCTAACCTTCGTACCTGGAATCTCCATGGCCTGGCAACAGGGAGAAATTCTCCATGTGTATCACTGACAAGACTAGTACATCCTATGTTCTTCAGTACTGCTATCTGACTTCTAGATAGCTTGAAGGGCTTGATGGAAGACATTTAAATCTTCCTTTTCCTGAGCCTTGAGCGCTACACTTTGAAGCTTCCTGACTACTTTGATATGACCTGGAAGGGAGAAAATATAAGTGGACCACAGCCAAGTCCTCAGGCATTGTGAATTTTTTTTTTTTTTTTTTACTTTGATTGTTAGCCACTGGGAGCAGGGCTTGTTTCCCTCTCTATAGGAGGATGCTACCCTGGGGGCCCATAGATTCCTAAGAAGTCTGACCGATATAGGGCCAGATCTTGAGAGCTATGGTTGTTCCTTGGAATTTTTATCTTAGAGTGCTTTGGATGAGTCTCTTTTTGACACTCCTCATGTTCTGGTGTGGTGACCTCCCCACTGCTATAATGGTTTTATGGTTCCTTAAATTTTGCTGCATGCTCCTGGGAGGAATCCTGTCACAGAAATACTTACACATGCAACATAGAGCCCAATTTCCCCTCTGCAAACACTGTTGAGAATGGGCAGCTTCCTAGGTGAAGCTCTGAGATAGAGACCAAGGTAAGTACTCAGAGAATGAACTACACCATTTACTACATTCCACTGACAATCACATAGATTTTTGTATGCAAGAACATTGCTTACATTATTATAGAGGAGTTAGTCCAAGATTGTTATGGAACACATTGTTGTTGCTGTGGTCTTATTTTATGTGGTGGCACAAGAGCTCTTATGTAAACTACGTGTGTGCTCGACCACTGGGCTGCGAACAACACAGCTCCACAGGGAAAATATTGAAATATTTGTTTTTTTGAGGCGATGAAACCTTGCAAATACAAATCACGCTAGTATCTCTTTTGTCTGATCAGCATGTCGTCTGAGAACCCGGGGGACATTATTAAATGATACCTTCCTCCCCTGCTGGAAACCACATCTTGTGTGCACTAACAATACTGTATGCAGAGCTCATCTGTTTCCTTTTGGAGTACCCCTTCTACTCTGGGACACACAGTCATGTCTGCTCACATTACAGACCATAAAATCCCACGGTAGCAGTGCTCATACCCATTCCCAAGGGCGGCAGTAAGTTTTACACCTCCAAGCCATGTCCTCCTTTCCTTGCTGGAACTTAGAGGTGTTTAAGTTGCTTTAGTCTATCATTCTTGCTGGAGCACTAGGTCTGCGAGCTCCATAGGGGCTTTGTGGACATGGACATGTTTTCAAACTCAGTTCTAAGTCAGATCTTCTAGTATGGGGAAGACTTCACCTGGCAGAAGAGCCCACCATATTAGTGAGTGCCATCAAATGTACAGATTCCCACACATAAAATATGAGGGACAGAAAGAGTCTTGTCTCACTTCTCTTTGTGCTTTTGCTGTCCTCTGTGCCCTTGAATGGTATGTGGCAATGCCCTTCTGCCATGTGACACTCTCTCTTGCAGCCAGCCAATCTGGCCCAAAATCCCCACAAACTATGAGTTGAAGGACCCTTTCATCTTTCAACTTTGGGTATCAGTTATATTCTTTCAACAATGAGAAAAAGAACTAAGATATGGGGAAAATGATTGCACTTTTTTTCACACTGAGTTTGACATAGTCATTAATGAATTGTTCTTGACATGGCTTTGAGGTTTTACAGATGCATGATGACTTGTGATACTGTACCTTAATGTTAGAATCAAAAGGTCCTTGCAAGTGCAGGTCCAGATGAAGTTTTCAGGGTGTCAAGGTGGAAAGGAATGTTTAGGAGCACAAATCAGTGATGTGCAGGACACAGATCTGTTAATGGATGAATTAAGAAATGCAAATTTATAAAGGATGTGTACAAAAAGACAGTCTGATGAACAACAGAAGATCTAAGACAAAGTAGTGTCTTAAGAATTATCACAGAATCCAAGCTGCACTCAGTTCAGCTTCATACTATACCTCATTGGCACATGGGAAACTTCCTATTTTACAACCTGTGCACCTAGGCAGGGATATAGGATTGGTTCCAGCTAATGAAAAGTGAGGTGCAGGTTGCTGAGGCATCTGTCAACCTGAGTTTCATGGTGAAAATGTTTAAAAATTCCTTAAATCTCCTCTAGCACTGGTACATACAGAATTGGGTAAGTCACAGAAAATAGACCCTTGTGTTACATGATATGTAAGAATTAAATTTTGATACTAATGTAATTATTCTTATGTTGACTAACACTAAATCTAAGGCTGTAGCATATTTACCCAAACAATGCAATACATACTACATGCTATATAGAAAGACATTTCAGGACATTTTCATATGTGGAATAACTGAGCTAGCAGTTACAAATATTTTTTAGCTATTCCATTATACCAACTTGGTGGAAAATCTGAATTGTCCTTTGCATTTAGTTAAGTAATGTGCTTATGAGATCAATAAAAATGAAGACAACATGAACTGGAAATTGACATCCCAACACATATAAACAATACTATAAGGGGCTGGGGAGATAGATCAGTAGAGTAAGCACTTCCCTGGCAAGCACAAGGTCCTGAGTTCATTCCCCGGTACCACCAAAGAAAAAAAATACTATATATGTCTTATAGTTTTTTACATTTTTTTTATTATGGCCAGCTCAGCCTGCCCTGGGGCTGGGGCTGGCACAGCATGTGGTGCTGGGAATGGAACCATGGTCCTTGCAGTTGCCTAAGCTTTTCTAAGCAGGTGCTTTAGACCACTGAATGATCTTGCTGTTCCCTGTATTATAGTTTGACTTGAAACATTGAAGGTGGAAATATTTACTGAATCATCCTGCCTTAAAGTGTTGAGCAGTTAAGTAAATAATAAGCTTTACTTGTCTAGAAAACAGTGGAATCCGATATAAATGCCAAATATTTGCTACTAGAAACTTGTTTCTAAGTCTGGCATTTGTTTTCTTAGCATGTCTTGAGTAAATAAGTTTTTATGCACTGCGTAAAAACCAGGAACTACAAGGATTGTTTTGTGATGGTGTTCATACTGTTTTGAAACAGTCTTGCCTCCAATCCAGGCTAGTCTTCAACTCACTATGTAGCCCAGAGCTAGCCTTGAACTTGCAGTCCTGCCTCAGCCTCCCAAATACTCAGTACAGGTGTGCTGCGGCATGCATGGTCTATCCGAATTCTATACTCTCGTGTATTTTGTATGTTAAACAGAACTGTTAAATTACTTACTGTGATTAAAACACAACATTTTAAATTGGAAATTTCATAAACACAAGAGGTTGATTTTGCCTTACAATTTACATAAAAATTTACACTTTATAACATCTCAGTATGTCTCTATTTCCATACTCAGAATATCACAGAAGAGGATCAAACTTTAGCAAGATAATCCAAAGGAATCAATCATTAAGACCATCACATATGCTAACGGAAGACTGGGTCTTGACATTTACATTTCTACATTTCATTAGCTAAATGAAACTTTATTTAATAACTACTCATTGTAATTTTTTTTTTCATTTTATGGCATCTGAAACATTTGCAACTGGAATATCCCAAGGCTTTTAACGTGTGTTTTTCTTAAGATTAAAAATGTTTACAAACAAGAGCATAATAAAACTAAGATATGAACGGGGCTAAGCACTGGTACACCTTAATGCTTTCATCAGCTAACTCCTCCAGCCTAATGAATAGACACAAACTCAGCAAGTTAGCACAGCAACCATTTGTGGTCAGTATCTATATATTAGCTATTGTGGCTCAGGTTACCAGTGTAAATGGGCTCAGATCAGATCAGAAGACTTCTCAGAACTTTTTCAAGTGGTAGTGGCAAAAGTTTTCAAATGCAGTTCAACGTAGAAGAAAACTGTAAACCTCTGGCTCGGTTGCAAAGCCAACACTCATCACTGAAAGGAAATGTCTAAACGTGGAAGGATACGCTGGTCATGACATGGCTATGAGAAGAACTGAGGTACAAAGAAGCATAACAAGCTTGGGGTCATAATTCAACCTACGGCTATGAAATTCAATCACTAAAAATTACATCTACCTTACTATTGGTACTCGTGTTTAATTTCATCTTCTATACATGCTATGTAATTTTCCCTACCATCAATACCTTATCCCAATAAATGGACCACAATCTAAATTTGCATGCAGATTAAGGTGATAACTATCTTTCCTAGCCAAGCAGGACTCATGTCACTTTCAATGTGTCCCCTAATTATTTCTGATAACAAGGAATGTTCTACATAACTCTACATATGGGACTGTCAGCAGCAGGTCCCCACTGCCATGTCTTTCTCAAGAGCTCTTGACTGTGGTTAATGCTTAGTGAGCAAATTGTTCTCATGCACTCATCTGTTTGAAACCTCTTATCCTTCCTTAACTTAAATTTCCAAAGAGTGTGACCTGAAAAACTGTGAAGGGTATTTTTCAAAAGCTTTTTTATTATAAGGGCAGGGGAGATAGCTCCATGGCACAAGTGCCTGCGTGGCAGTCCCGAAAAAAAAAAAAAAAAGCACTTTGTATATTATGACAAGTTCAATTTATCCTTTCCTTAATCTTAGATATCATTATTTAAAAATCATACTTCATTTTATTTTTTTAAGATTTATCTGATACAGGGCCTCACTACACAGCTCAGACTCATAGTGATCCTCTCGTCTCAGCCTTCCCAACACTGGGATCATAGGTGTGTGTCATGTCTAGCTTTGGGGTGGGCACGGCCAACCCAAGGTCCTGGAACCTGCTCACCATGCTTGAGCTTGCCAGGCAGTCGTTTAGACTACAGAACTATCTCCCCAACCAAAACAATCACATCTTAGGTGACAGAATGATATATATTCCTATTTATTAGTTCATTTATACTTTAAAATACTTCTGTATTAAAAACACCTTTTTTTCTTCTTTCCTTCACTCCCTACCTCATTAACTAATTCAGACACATATATCCAATTTTCTACCTCTTGGAACTTTGTAACTTGGAGAATATTTGTAGAAGTACATCATAAAGATTCAGAACTAGATGTGCTGATGAGGCCTATGAAGAAAGAATTAACTTCTCAGCTGAATCACTGCTTACTTGTGCTAGAAATGGCTTGACAACAAAACAGTCCTTTATTTATACTTATACTCTTCTGAAATAACGCATAATAGTAGGTTGCCTAGCAACTGATAACTAACGTTAAGGAGGGGTGTATGTGGGGGTGTGTGGGGGTGTGTGTAGCCACTTTCTCTTCGTTCACTGAGAATAAAAGTTTGTACTGCTTAGACAAGATATCGTTTCTGCATCTTTTCCTCTGAATAGCTACTACAAGGACAACAATAAGCTATGTATTAATTATTATAACTGTCTTACTAAACTGTTTTGAAACTGTTTCATTGTTATTTTCTTTTTTATTATAATGAATAAGAGTAAAGAAATTGAAAAAAACCCAAATGGCTTGATATGTATAAATGACAATGAAAACATTATTGTTCATGGTTCTCTATGAAATACTAACCAACAAGTTTAGACCAGGAATTTCCAAAGAAAATATAGCACGGACTATGCTTACATACTTACACTATCCACTAGCCCCATTATAAAAGGCAAATATGTGAAAATAACTTTAATCATACAGGTTATTTATGAGGTATCATAAGACACTAATCCTTTTTATGGGGCATTTGACACAGGAACTCTACTTTGTACTTTCAGAATATTTCAGGTCAGAATAACTACACTTGAAGTGTTTTTAGTGAGCATTTTTCTTGTGGCCTCAGTACTGGCTCTCCTAAGGTGTATACCATGTTCTGCACATCAGACGGGCTCTTATAGAGAAAGACAAAGTTTCATTTATAATTTTGTAGTTTCACAGTATGTGTAGTTTACAGAGTCATAGAGAAGGCACACAGTGGAAATAACAATCCTCATTTGGAAAGCAAATAAGTTAAGAAGATATGTGTAATGAAATGAGGCGTGTAATCTCCTCAGTGAATTTTGAACATCATTAAGAGGAAGGTTAGCAAAATCTTTGAGAATGACTAGAAAGTCCATCTCATCCTCCATATTTTCATAACTCACTAATCTTGTCAGAAGCACACTAATGAAGTACTAACAATGCTAAATTTAAAGACATAATTTCTTAACCATAGATAATTTGGTAGCAAAAAATTGTTTGCCATGGAATACTGCTACGTATGACATCACTGCACAAAGATGACTTGTAGGAATCCAGGTGAACCAGTCCATTTTCGGTTATTTTACTCAGTATTCTCAGAGATAACTGAGATTTCCACACATCAAAATATGAAGAGTGGCAGAATCCAAAGAGTACTAGACCTAATTGGTTCCATTTACCTGTACAATGTGGAAAATATTTCACAGATTGAGAAATGGACTGATAGTTGAGTTAGTTTGGAAAGGAGCTAATTATGCTGTACCTTTGAGCTTAGTTTGGCAAGAGTCTTTTATATCCACACTCAAAGAGCTTTAAGTAGCTGAGCTAATGGTTGTTCTACACCCAGTCTCCATTGCAGTGATGTTAGCCTGCCTGCTATTTGACTTCTGTTGCTAAGGAGCAAATGGAGACATTTTTAGAAAATACCTCAGGAGATCAGTCAACAAGGGCCTGAGTCACTGAGACGATGTAGGAATAAAAAAGAAGAGACAATTTATACAGAATGACTTTTAAGAACTGCCAATTCTTTGGAATTTTGCTATATCCTGAGTATATATGTTGTGACCAACACAGAAATTACACTCCATATAAGTTTAAAAATGTACTTTAGTCTCAAAAACATAGAAGAACTTGTCCTTCCAGCCTACGTAGAGTAACAGAGACTGCTACACCTATTAATTAGAAAAAATATCAGTAAAAACAGGTCAATTACATAAAACAAAGTGTTTAAATCATTGGTAAGAATGACAACCATCTCTGCAATATGGGAAAAGAGAGATTAGATATATCCTCATCTCGACTTGAGTGAGGACTGCAAATTCAAGGATCTAAGATATTAAAGAGACCTCTTAAAAGAAATGTAAGGATGATTAAGTGGCACATTGTAGTTAAATACCTTAGAAGTTTCAAAAAGAGAAGCACTTAAAAATAAGTGTGTATTAAAAACACATTGATGCAACAACTGTTGAGATAAGAGCAGATTTTTCTTCTAAAAACAATACAAGGTAGAAGATCTTATGCCTAATAAACCACTAAAACAGAAAAAATTGTAATCTCAGTCTACTATAGTAGTGCACAACTATTATCTCACCATTGAGGAGGCTGAGGCAGGAGACTGCTGTTAAGTTTGAAGCAAGCATAGACTAAAAAGTGAGTTCAAGGTAAGTTTGAAGATCACAGTAAGACCCTGTCTCGAAGGACAAAAACGAAAACGAAACGTATAACACTCTACTAGGTGAACATATCTCAAGAATCAAAGTAGTAGTAAACTATTTTCTAAAAAATTTCAAACCTGCAAAGATTCACCACCAACCAGGGATCACTGTAGCAAATGTTCTAGATCTATGAGCATTTTGGGAGACTAAGACAGGAGGAATTTAAGTTCATGGCCAAGCTGTGTAATGTTGTCCACTATACCTGCTCACTGCCAAAATTAAAATTTGTTGAAGCTTGCTGCATTGAATCTTCAAAACCAGAAAAGTATTTAAGAATACATTTTGAAATAAAGCATTTTTTCCTAAGACTGAGAAGCAAAAAGTAGAAGTGCATTCTTATTTCTTGTATATCTGAATATTCTGTGCTCTGACAAGTGTGAACAGAGTCTTCTCTTTATTGTATCAGAACCTGGTAAGCACACGAGCCCACCAGGCTTGAAACAAACTTTCAGCATGCAATATGTAAACACAAAGGGACCACAGTGGGACTGGGAAACCATGACACAAATTGCTCCTTGTAATCTTTTAAAATAAGAACTCCTACCTCAGGAGAGCTTTATTCTATCATGTAAAACGGGAATGAAGTTAACACCTTCAATGCATTTGGTGAGGTCTGAGCAAAGGGAGGAGCATGATGTAAGAGGACTGCATGGCATGCTGGGGAGCAGAGCCGGGCTGCCTACACCTTTTGAAGGACTGTACACTTTGTCAAGAACTAAGACTTACCAAAGGAGAAGACATGGGTTAGCAGAAAACAGAAATCTTCCAAGTGCTCACACAGTAACACATTACCAGGTAGAAGGTGTCAGCTACAAGACGTTTGGAAATGTGAAAAAGGGAAGAGAGGCAGGGATTGGGTTCAGGAAAAAAAAAAAAGCCTGGAAAAACGCAAATGAGGATCCTGTGCTGAGAAGAGGGCAGCTACACCTGTGCTGAAATAGCATAGATGAGCAGAAAGGAGGGCAGTAAGGGCCCACACATGTCCATGTGAGACAGGGGTGAGCAGAGACAAAACAGAAAGAAAATGATTCAATTGGAAGGTTCACAGGGATGCAGGGAGAGCCTCAATTTACTACAGAGCTCAAAACCCTGGTGGACGTGGCCTGAGCAGCTTGGAGAACTTGGGTCTCACCTTGGCCTGGTGGTGTTGCTCAAAAGCACAAATCCAACGCTTCTTTCCCAGGATGCAAAGGAGATGCTTGGAAACACTAGGCAGGAGTGCAGACCGGATTACAGCATACCGGCTGCCTGCAGTCAGACAGTGAGACACTGTGAGTACTCTCAGAGGAGACAGACAACAGTGACCTTAAACAGGGCTCCAGTACTGACATCCATGAAGTGATGTTGTGGCAAAATAGGTACCTGTTCTCTTGGTCATTCTGTCCTCTAAAAGCCCCAGATGGCAGGTCCTATATAATCCTGAGGGTGAATCTCAGTCTGCCCCTGTTCAGTCCTGCCCTGGTCTGTGTCAGGTGACAGGAGGCCCTGGCAATCTGGCACTGAGGCCAACTGTGTTGTTGCCTGAGACCCTCTATGTTTCCTAGATAATCACTGTCCCTCCTTGAAGCTGCTTGTTACTCAGAGAAGAAACTGAATGAAACCTTCAGTCTCCCTCTGTGCTAAGTGACAAACAATGCTGAGAATTCTGAGGGTTCTCTTTCTCTTTGGCTCAAGCTGGCTCCATATGAGGCCTGGCACAAAACGTGCTTGAGATCTGTGGTGGCTACATCATTAGCCTAAAATGCTCACCTCCTTTAGGGCAGAAAAATACAATGGAGTTGAAGCAAGCTGATTTCAGGATGTAGCTCAGGGAAGCTACTCAAGAATTAACTTAAGACTTTGTCTCAAAAAAAAAAAAAAATCACAGCCTGGGAATTTTACTGATTGTGAAAGCCCTGTGCAAAAACCAGAATCAAGGAAAAAACAAAACAACTGCTTCCACACAGGCAAACAGACCGGCAGACACACGTACCTACACATGTACAGGGGAATCTCTAAGCAACAGCCCTTCCCTGTGCGGTCCAGGTTGAAAATGTCCTGACACTGGTGACTAGCTCAGCATATCTACAGACCAGGCTTTGCAGTCATAGTGGTGCTCAAAGGTGTCCACATTCATTCTGGTGCAGGTCCCCTAACTACATGGTTTCTCTTACTATGCCCTGGGTACCTCAGTGGAAGTCAGTCCAGTCTACAACCACAGGGACCTCTTCTTTCTGTGACCAGTGGAGATGCTAATGGGCATTCATCTTGGGTTTTAGACTTCACCTCAGTCCTTTTCCTAAGAAACATGTGGGACTCAGGAATAAGCCTCAAATACTTCAGGTCACTGCAATTTCCCTTGCAGCCTGGGAACTTTAAGGAACTGAGGAGAACTTGTCTCAAAACACAAAATGAAGCGGGCCGTGATGGTGCACTCCAGTAGTCCAAACACTTGGGAGGCTGAGGACAGGAGGATCTCTGTGAGTCTGAGGCCAGCCTGGGCTATACAGTGAGCTCAAAGCTTGCCTTAACAACATGGCGAGATTTATTCTCAAAAAAAAAAAAAAAAAAAAAAAAAAAAAAAAAAAAAAAAAAAAAAAAAAAAAAAAGAGAAAAAGAAAAA
>PVKN010032646.1:0-12217 GCA_004027915.1 Capromys pilorides
GGGGGGGGGGGGGGGGGGGGGGGGGTTAGTTTGCCTGCACCCCAGTCAAACTGAGACCTAGAGGGATGCGCAGAAGCGTGACCTGCCTTCTGCAGGCTGCAGAGCTCAGTGAGCCCAAAGCAGCCAGCCATCTAGCACCTTAGCAAAGCATCTGCAAGTCAGAGTGGGAGACAAACATTGAAAACACTGAGAGGCCAAGCACACAGGTGCACCTCCAGTGCTCCAGCTGTCAGGGACAGACCTTCCAGTGTGGGGTACAAGTTGTCCTTCACACTGGCCTCCACAAAGAAAAAGATACAAAGCTTAACTTCAGAAGTAACAAAAACCACATTTAAGAGTGCAGCTATGGACCGTGAACTCAGAAATCCACTAGGCTACAAGATGTTCTGGTCTGCATTTTTATCATACATAATTTTAGATTTAAGGAAGAACTGAAAGAATAGTAAACTTCCAGTCTTAACTCACATGATCTTCTCAATAGATGTAGAAAAAGCATTTGATAATGTCCATCACCCATTCATAGTTTTAAAAAACCTAAAGAATTAGAATAGGTCTTTATCTCGATCTGATAAAATACATCTAAGACAAACCCATAGCCAACATTATACTAAAAGATCAAAAACTGAAAGCTTGCCCTCTAAAATCAAGCACAAGACAAAGATGTCCATTTTCACTACTCCTATTCAATACGGTTCTGAAAACATTATCCAGAGCACTTAGACAAGAGAAACAAATTTAAAAAAAAAAAATCTTTTTGTAGGAAAGGAAATAAATAAAAAAAGTCTTTTTAGGAAAGGAAACAATTTAAATTATCATTATTTGAAGATGACATGATACTCAAAAACTCCATCATAAGACATCTAGATTTAATAACCAAAGTCAGTAGCATAAGTGAATACAAAATCCACATGCACACTCAATGGCATTCCTGTACACAAATAACAAACTCACTGAGAGAGAAATTAAGGAAATGACACCTTCCACATTAGATGAAATAGCTAGGAATTAGTCTAACAAGGGAAGTAGAAGATCTCTACATTGAAAACTACAGTACTCTGAAAAAAGAAGATCGAAGAGGATACCAGAAAGTGGAAAGATATTCCTTGCTCTTGGGCAGGGAGAACCAACAGTGAAAGTGGCCATACTCCCAAAATGGTTATATAGATTTAGTGCAATCCCATTAGCATACTCCACAGAACTACAGAAAATGTTCCTAAAATTCATTTGAAACCAAAAGAGGCCTAGAATAGCAGAAGCATTTCTGGTTAACAAAGGCAAAGCAGGAGGCATCACAATTCCTGACTTGAAATTACACTATAGAGCTATAGTCATAAAACAGCATGGAACTGGCAAAAAGGAAAAACAGACCCAACAATCAGTGGCACAGATTTGAACATGCAGAAATAATTCCAAACAATACTCAGCCACATCATCTTTGACATAAGGGCCAAACATGTTCACTGGAAGAAAGATAGCCTCTTTAGTAAGTGGTGCTGGGAAAACTGGCTTTCCACACTGTGAAAACTAAAACTAGATCCGTGTCTCTCACCATGTAGTAAACTAAAATCAAAATGAATCAAAGATCTAAATATTGCCTTTCTGCTGATGGACACTGCAGAGGAAGCATCGTCAGTCCCTCTTCCAACTGCCATCATGTCTAAGTCAGAGTCTCCCAAGGAGCCTGAACAGCTATGGAAGCTCTTGGCCGGAGAGCTGAGCTTTGAGACAACTGATGAGAGTCTGAGGAGCCATTCTGAGCAATGGGGACACTCACAGACTGTGTGGTATTGAGAGACAAAAACACCAAACATTCCAGGGGCTTTGGGTTTGTCACTTATGCCACTGTGGAGGAGGTGGATGCAGCCATGAATGCAAGGCCACACAAAGTAGACGGAAGAGTTGTGGAACCAAAGAGAGCTGTCTCAAGAGAAGATTCTCAAAGACCAGGTGCCCGCTTAATGGTGAAGAAGATCCTTCGTTGGTGGCATTAAAGAAGATACTGGAGAACATCACCAACGAGATTATTTTGAACAATATGGAAAAATCAAAATGATTGAAATTATGACCGACTAAGGCACTGGAAAGAAGAGGGGCTTTGCTTTTGTAACCTTTGATGACCATGATTCTGTGGATAAGATTGTCATTAAAAAAAAAAATATTACACTGTGGATGGCTACATCTGTAAAGTGAGGAAAACCCTGTTGAAGCAGGAGATGGCTAGTGCTTCATCTAGCCAAAGAGGTCGAAGTGGTTCTGGAAATTTTGATGGTGGTCGTGGAGGTGGTTTTGGTGGCAATGACAGTTTCGGTCATGATGGAAACTTCAGTGGTCAAGGTGGATTTGGCAGCATCCATGGTGGGGATGGATATGGTGGCAGTGGAGATGGCTACAATGGGTTTGGTAATGATGGAAGGCAATTATGAAGGTGGTGGAAGCTATAATGAATTTGGCAAATACAACAGTCAGTCTTCAAATATTAGACCCATGAAGGGAGGAAACTTTGGAGGCAGAAGCTCTGGGCCCTATGGTAGTGGAGGCCAATATTTTACCAAACCACAAAATCAAGGTGACTATGGTGGCTCCAGCAGCAGCAATAGCTATGCTGCTGAAGGTTTTTAACACTTCCAGGTAACAAACTTAGCAGGAGAGGAGAGCCAGAGAAGTGACAGGGAAGCTACAGGTTGCAACAAATTTGTGAGCTCAACCAAGCACAGTGGTGGCAGGGCCTAGCTGCTACAAAGAAGACATATTTTAGACAATATTTATACACATAGGCAAAAAAACTCAAGGACTTTATTTGTGACTAATTGTGCAACAGGTATTTTAGTTTCTGTTCTGTGGAAAGTATAAAGCATTCTAGAAAAGGATTTTAGTGTAGACTTTTTTTATACCCATGCTGTTGATTGTTAAATGTAATAGTCTGATCATGACACTGACTAAATGTGTCTTTTTAAAAAAAAAAAAAAAATCTTAATATTAAAACAGAAACACTAAATTTGCTGGAAGAGAGAATAGGTAGAACTCTTACAGACATATGTGTAGTCAAAGACTTCATGAGCAAAATCCTGATAGCATAGGAAATACTACAAAGAACCAACTTATCATCTTACTAAAAAGCTTTAGCAAAAGAAATCACCAACAAAGTGAGAAAACAACCAGGCAACCCACATAGCGGAAAAAAATCTTAGCCAGTTGTTTCTCAAAGGACGAATGTCTAGAACATAAACAGCTGAAAAAAATCAGACCCCCAAAATATAAAGATCCAATGCATAAATGGGTATCTGAGATGCATACACACTTCTCAGATAAAGAAATACAAATGGCAAATACATAAAAAAATGTTCAACACTGCTGATCTTTTAAGGCATGGAAATTAAAGCAACACTGAGATTTCACCTTGAGAAAGAATAGCTATCACCTAGAAATCAACCAATAACAACTGCTGGAGGGTCTGTGGGGAAAAAGGAACACTTTCCCTCCACTGGTGAGCGTGTAAGCTGAGGAAACCACTTTGGAAATCAGTGTGGAGATGCTTCAACAAACTAAGACTAAAGGTCCCATCTGATCCAGCTATTTCCCCTTCTTGGTATCTTCCCAATAGAATTAAAAACCATACCACAGTGACACATATGCACCTGTTACAGCAGCAAAGTCTGTAATAGCTAAATCTTGGAAACAATCCAAATGCCTGCCAACTGATAATGGCTTAAAAAGATTTGGGTTTTTTTTTTTTAAATACTCAGCCATGAGACATTTATAGTTAAAAAGACTCACTTTGAGACCATACTCTTAAGTGAAATAAATCAGACACACATGTATAAATATTACATTCTGTCTCTGGTATGAGAAAGTAAAATTATAACTAAAAAACAGAAATATACAATAGATACTGTAAAATAGGAACAAATTGTTCAAAAGCAAAGGGGAACTAGGGAGCAGAGAGAGAGAGAGAGTAGAAAGAGGGAAAAGAAAAAAAAGGATGAGAAAAGAATATAATGGAAACAAATCCTTGTAAATAAGAAAGAGAGTTAAAGAGAAAGGAGAGGAATGGAAAAATAAGATGAATCAAGATATATCATTTACTTGTGCAAATTCCCTATGACGAATGAGATACACATGTACATCTAAAATGTATCAATAAAATTAGTCAGAAAAAAAAAACCAGAATCGAGGGGAAATAGCTCAATAGAATAAGTGCTTGCCTGACAAGCGCAAGTCTGAATTCAATCCCCGGTCCCGCAAAATTAACTAATTAATTAAAATTAAAAAGCAGAATTCATAAAATTAAAAAATTTAAATTAATAAGCTTTTTTAAATAATAGATCCATAGAAAGGTTAAGCAAACTGTACAGTGATTTCCTATTTGCTATGTACCCCCTCCCACACAGTCTTTCCTTTTATTTTCCATGTCCACTTGTCTTAGCACATATTTGCAGTACATAGCAATTACATCCTTCACAGGGATGTGTACATGTACAGAACACACGAATTCGTTTTTTCATCCCCTTGCTAGCACCTTCCATTAGTAGGTGCATTTGTTACAATGGAAGCACATTGTTACGAGTCGGAGGCCGATTGCGAATTGCAAGTCGGGGGGACGTGTCCTAGGCGCTCCTTACCTCGCCTGCCTTGTGGGCAGCTTTGCAGTGCAGAAATCACCTTTCTCCTGGTCAGTGAGACAGGCACCCAGGCGTGGGGCGGAGCTTGGCTGCTCCCTTTATGACGTTAAGCTTGGGCCTTCTACCACAGCCTCGCTGCGGCTCCAGGAAAAGCGCCCCACCCTTCCTCGACCCCCCGGCTAATAAGCAGCGGCTGGCCTGGAGAGTCTGTCTGTACGTCCCGCGGCACTGACCTCCTGGGCCTCATCACGCATTACTATTCTTATTCCATCCCTTCGCCGCACCTGTCAGCTGGGGATTTTGGTCAGATCCCTGTGGGTGTTTAACAAAAGCCCCTAATTCGCGTTAGGGTTCTGTTATGGCTTCTATCCAGATGTCCCCACAAAGCCTTGTGCGGTTGCTTACCTACCATTAGTGCGTCACACAAAGCAGTCACTGCCCTGGAAATCTCCGTGTTCCCCCTTCATCTCTTTCCAGTCCTTTAAGCCTCTGATCTCTTTATTGTCTCTTAAGTTTAGCTGTTGCCACATGATCGTACCATTAGAAGAACCATAAGAATGTCGCTTTTTCAGACTGGCTTCCTGGACCTAGCAACAAGCCCTTAGGTACTTCCATACCTTTTTGATTTTGTAGCTTGCTCTTTCTCTCTCTCTCTCTTTCTTCCTTCCTTCCTTCCTTCCTTCCTTCCTTCCTTCCTTCCTTCTTTCTTTCCTTCTTTCTTTCTTCCTTTTCTTCTTCCCTTCTGTGGTACAGGGCCTCGCCATGCACCTCAGCCTCATAGCGATCCTCCTGTTTCAGCCTCCCCAGTGGTAGGATTACAGGTATGTGCCACTATGCCAGGTTTTGGTGGCCACCTCAGCATGGGACTGGCACAGCATAGCAATATTGGGGATTGAACCCCTGTCCTTGCACTTGCCAGGCAGGCGCTTAGACCTCCAAGCCATCCCCCATAGCTGTTATTTTAATTTGTGAATAATACTCCTTTGTAGGAATATACTAATATACTTTTTATTGTTTTATTTTGTTTTCTGAGATGGGAGTTTTAGTATGTAGCCTGGCTGGCATGAAACTCACAATGCTCCCACCTTAGCCTCCTACCTAGAAAGGATTATTCAGGCACACCGCTGTGCCTAGCTGAATATTGTAGTTTCGTTGACCTTTCATGTATTCAGTGGCTTCTTCTTCTTCTTCTTCTTCTTCTTCTTCTTCTTCTTCTTCTTCTTCTTCTTCTTCTTCTTCTTCTTCTTCTTCTTCTTCTTCTTCTTCTTCTTCTTCTTCTTCTTCTTCTTCTTCTTCTTCTTCTTCTTCTTCTTCTCCTTCTCCTTCTCCTTCTTCTTCTTCTTCCCCTTTTTCTCCTTCTCCTTCTCCTTCCTCTTCTTCTCCTCTTCCTCCTTCTCCTCCTCCTTCTTCTTCTTTCTCCTTCTATGTATTTGGTACAGGGTCTCACTATGCAGGTCAAACTCATCGTAGCCCTCCTGTTTTTAGCCTCCCTAATGCTGGGTTTACAGGCGTGCACCACCATGCCTGGACTCCATCACCAGCTCAATCAGAGCTGGAGGCAGAGCCAGTGCATCATGTGGTGCTGGGGATCAACCTCAGTCTCTGTGCTTACCTAAGCAGGCACTTAGCCTGCTGAGCGATCTCGCTGGCTAATAAGTAGCCACTGTTCTTGACTTCTGAATAAGGCAGCTATCCACATTTGGGTGCATGTTATTGCACCAACATAAATTCTCAACACATATGAGTACATATCAAGGAGTGTGATTGCTGAAAGATACAATACTATGTTTAACTTTGTAGGAAACTGTCAAGTTATCTCCCAAAATAAGAGCACAATGCAACTTACTCTTTGTATTCTTTCTAGCGATCAATGAAAGTTCCTGTTGTTCCATGTTCTTACAGCATTTGGTGTTTTCCAATTTTTGTTTGTTTGGGGCTTAGGTCATTTAATTTTGGTCTTTTGTTTTTCTGCTCTGTCCTCCTCTTTACCTGTCTGCTAACAGGACTGCTACCCCTGCTTTTTTGAGGTGCTGGAGCATGTAGTATTGTTTTCCATCCTTTCACTTTTAGCCTATGAGCATCTTTATGAGTTAAGTGTGTTTCTTGTATACAGCATATTTTTGGGTTTTGTTTCCTTATCTACTCTGCCAGTCTACTTCTTTTAATTGGAGAATTGATTCCATTTACATTGATGCTTATAATTGAAATGTATTGTCTTATGATTGACATGATTTTTATTTCCTACTGTTTACCACTTTTTCTCCTATGTTTAATTGGTTGCTCTATTTGGTGGGATCTTTCTCATTTGTTGAGTTCAGGTCGTTTTGGTCCCTCTCTAAAATATTTGTTAGTATACTGTGTAGTGTTGGCTTTGATGTCATGAAATTCTTTAGTTGTTCCTTGTCGTGGAAGTATTTCACTTTTCCTTGGTACTTGAAAGACAGTTTTGCCAGGTATAGCAGTCTGGGGTGAAATTTGTTTTCATGAAGGACTTGAAGCACTCTGCTCCATGCTCTTCTTGATTTCATGGTTTGTGAAGAGAAATCTGCAGTTATTCTGATGGGTTTTCCTTTAAATGTGATCTGTTTCTTTTCTCTAGCAGCTTTTAGTATGTTATTCTTCTGCTGGATTTCTGGGATCTTGATTATTATATGTCTTGATGTGTTTTTAGTTGGGTTGATGTTATTTGGCACTCTGTATGCTTCAGTTATCTGAATATTCAGTTGTTTTCTCATATTTGAGACAGCAACAACAAAGCATTAACTCTATTTCACTCCAACAACTTACTGGGCGATCTTTCACGAATCCATACCATCTAGAGTCCTGCAGTGAGTCTTGGAGTCTTGAAGGCCAGCAGTGTCCCTCCTCCACTTTTGCTCTCCAGTGTTACACTGTCAGTTCTGGCTACTGTTGGCTTTAGAACAAGTTTGTTGCTATCTACAAAATAACTAGCTGGGATTGTGAATCATTTGAAAGTTAGCTGCAGCTCTGATGTTCCTATGACCCTAGATAACTTATTTTGGTTACCAGAAATTGAATAAATATTTCTTTAAAAGAAGAGAATTCTTTTTAACCACAGTACTGATAAAAGGGAAAGAAATCTCCAGAACAAGTTTGTGTTCTCTAAAATCCAAACATGAATTTTAGGAACAACGGAGGCTAACAGCAAAATGTTTTTATTGAGGGAAAGCAAGCTTCTGTCTGAGAGAGGGGACGTGAGGGGGTTGCCAAGACCCTGACTTGTTGGCTTGAGCCTGGAAAGGGCCAGCTATGCTTCATAAGATTGGGGCTTTATTTCTTTTTCAATATGGAGGATGGAACATAGGACCTTTATATGGCTTGCCCTTTTTTTATTTTTGAGACAGGATTTCATTAAATTGCTAAATTTACAGGCTAGATTGGAACCTATAAACTTCTTGCCTCAGACTCCCAGAGCTGGGATTACAGGTGTGCCACACCACCCCCAATGAGACTGGCATTTTGACAGGCACAGACAGTAGTTGTCTAGGCCTGCCAGGACAAATCGTATGAACTGGGTGGCCTGAAAGAAGAGGCAAGTATCTTCTCACTGTAGAGAACAGAAGCCCAAATGTGTTAGCAGGGCAGTGCCCCCTGAGTCCTGTGGGCAGGTGGCCTCCTCCTCCTCCTCCCCAGCTTCCAGCAGTCCCGGCAGTCTCCAGCCCCTTTGCTGGCACTACAGTACCACCATCTGTACCCACCTCCTCCTCTTAGGGACGCAGTAGTGTTGGCCTGGATCCCACCCGATCCACCCCAGCCATCTATGACCTCACCTGTACACCACATCTGCAGTGACCCTGTCTTTAGTAAGGTCCATAGTACGAGGTTCTGGGGGTTAGGACCTCAACATATTTTGGGAGGGGGACACAATCCAACCCACCAATGATTGCACAGACTCTGTCTCAACTTGGATTCTTCTGGTGTTTCCTCAGATTGGATTCGGGTTGCCCACTTTGGTTGGAACACCACAGAAGCACTCAAGGGGCACAGGTACCAAGCCACCCCTCAGCTGCTGGTTGGCCTTTGTTTGCCTGGTTCAGGTGGTGTGCTGGGTGTCTCCACCATAGTAACTAATGCTTTCCTTCATATTAGAATTGACATCCCTGAGGGATGCTGCGCTGTCTCTTGTGACTGGCTCTACACACTCATCCTGTGTGCTACCTGTTTACTAAACTTTCCCACCGGCCATTTCAATATAATACACACGCAACCCAGGAACGCAACCTGGGTCCCTCCCTGACATTCACAAGAGACAAGCTCCCCAGCAGAAGTTTCTGTAGCCCTGGGAGGCTCCTTCCAAGTCAGGCATTTTGCTGGTAAGCACTGACGTGCGTGTCTATACACTACAAGCATTGTCACTGGAGCAATGCAAAAATAACCCTTAATATATATTTTATTTATGACTAATGATCTTACTGGTTTTATGAAAACAATGCATGCTTCAGTAATGAGGCACATTGGCAGCATGAGCCTCCTGATGCTGCACTGAGAAAGACAAACATCGCTCCTGCGATATTTCCTCCCCAAATGTAAAATCTAACTCTAACCCTGAAAAAATATCATACACAAATGAAGGGGGAAGCTGCAAAATAATTGGCTCGTGCTGCATCCTGTGAAGCTCTTGAAATTCCTTGGGTGGGTGGGGGAGGAATGAAAAAAGGAGGACAAGAATCAGAATGCAGAAAGCTGAGGCCAGGTGGAGCCCTCCTCCGGAGGGCAGAAGGGAACGGGCCCAGGGCTGCTGTGCATTTATTTCTATAGTCAGCAAGAGGTTGGTAACAGGTGAGAGCCCTGTCCTGTGTCTTGCCCTGCATGCTCTGTGTTCGTGGGACGGCCTTGCCCATGTGTGATCTATTTCCGGTCAGCTGCTCCCTGAGTCCTGTACTACATCAGCCACAGAACACTGATGCAAGACCAGACAGATTGGGACCCAGACTGAAGCCACTTGACTGCCGGCTGTGATACAGGACCCTTGCTTGGATCCTGAACCAGGAAATCTTTTCCTTTTATCATAGGGAATTCATCAAAAGATTGTAAGTTAGATAACAGTACTATATCAGTGTTTATCTACTAATTTTGATAATTATACCATGTTGTGTAAGAGACCATCCTTGCTTCTAGGAACTATACCCAAAGTTTTTAAAAACAAAGGGAACATCATGTCTGCAGTCAGGATGACTGGTGGCTGTCAAAGATCCTACTTACGTTAGGGTGGAAATAAGAAAAAGGGAGGCGCAAAAGTGCTCAGGAAGAAAAGAGTGCTTTGAAGGGAAAAAGAGAAGACAGAGAAGACAGTTCCCACTACATGAACGGGAGCGGTCCCAAAGTCACTGCTGCCATCTGTGTCTCTTTTGATAGCCGATGCAGGTGGCCCCCTTGAGCTCATGCTACAGAACTGACGTGAGTGCCAGGATTCGCGTGTTCTCGTGGTGACAGACCAGTGTCAGTGCAGAGCTCCACTGGACCCTGTCAGGCTCAGTTGTTGCTGTTCTGTACTTCTGGGTTAGTAAGTCCCAGTTGGCAGGTCGCACCCAGCTGCTCCAGCCACATTGCCACGTTACCCTTGCCTCTGACAATACCAGTTCTCTAAGAGGCTGCGGCAGGAGGATTGCAAGTTCAAGCCCAGTTTGGGCAATTTAGCAACTCAGCAAGACCCAGGGTCAAAACAAACAGTTAAAAAGGGCTAGGGATGAAGCTCAGTGTGAAGGCCCTGGGTCCAATCCCCAGAAGGGCAAAACACAAGCTGGGGAAGAGGAAGCGAGAGGGGGAGGAAGAGGGAGAGAAAAATTACTGATCACTCATCAGTAACCTGTGAGGGTCTGATGGTCATCTTCTCAGCCCCTGGTGGCAAGAAGCGTTGAAGAGAACAGCTATATCTAGAATGTGGCAACGACAGGCCACTGTGTGTGGTTAGACTGATGTGCTGCTTTTAGACAAAAATGAGGTTTTGTTTGAACTTCTTCTGAATTTAGCGCAGAAACAGCTAAGATGAAATTTAAATGCTGAACTTTTTGAGCAGTACTGGAACTGAAACCTAGAACCTTTTAATTGAGCTATACCACCCTTATTTATTTACTTCTTGTAAATTTTGATCCAAGGTCTTACTAAGTGAGTTGCTGAGGTTGGGCTTGAACTTGTAACTCTCCTGCCTCAACCTTCCAGAGTGCAGGGGTTACAGGTATGCAGCACCATGCCTGGCTGAAGTACTGAACTTTTGATAGTTTTTTTCACCTTGGGAAATATTACTTTCTATGAGATTGTGCTGAACCTAGGTTTAAAAAAAAAAAAAGATAATGAGAACCATTAATAGAAATAGGAATATTATATACTGATTTTAGGTTGGCCATTCAAGGTTATATTAAATTATTGATTTTCTGTATGCTACAGAACATTATCAGCTCCGCTACAACATTCCGTTGCAATCGCTGTTCCTCTAGGTTTCACTTACATTGAAAGGAACTGTGAATGCTACGGCTGCCCCCTCCCCTCCTTCCCCCTGGGTTTTTCTTTTGTTTTCCTCTTGGTTAAGGGGTTGCATCTTTCAGGAGTTTCCCAAGCAAGAGTGATAGGCACTCTCTCCAATTTCTTTCATATTTGATGATATTCACCAGTTTCTACGACAATCTTCCTGTTACATGTAAATGAAAACTTCATCAGGCATGATGTGGGCTTTTCCCCGCAGAACATGACAGATACTGCTTCACGGTCCCTTAGCTTTCAGGCTGAGGCTAGTCTAATTTTTCACCCCACTGCTTCTTCCTAGATAGACATCTGAATCTTCTTTTTTTTTTTTTTCACTCTTTCAATTCTTAAATACTTTTTTTAAAAAATTCTTAATAGAAAATTTTGTTCAACATACAACATTTTCCAGCAAAAAGATAATATACAGGAAAAATTCTTGAATACTATTACTACAGAAACAAACAAAAAATACTGGAAAGGAGGGAGAAAGCATTTTTTTTTTTCATGGCCAGCTCAGCCCAATCTGGTGCACAGGGCTGGTGCAGCATGCAGTGCCAGGGATCAATCAAACCACAGTTCCAGTGTTTGCCTAGGCTTGCCTATGCAGGTGCTTTAGACTGCTGAGGTAGCTCATGGGCCCCTTTAAATAAATTTTAATTAGCCTTGCCCAGTGGCACCCTTGTAGTTCCTGCCACTTCGGAGGCTGAGGCAGGAAGATGGTCTCTAAGCCCAAGAGTTTAAAGGTCAAGCTGGGCAATATAGTGAGACTTTGTCTCACACAGGGAGAGGGGAGAGGGGCAACAAATTATCATGTAAATAGTGACTGTGATCATACTCACTCTTTCCAAGTATATGATATGCCCCTTCTGCCTGGAAATTCTTTCATTTCAAAGCAATTTTTTCAATTTTTATCTCTGATTTTTTTTGTTTGTTTCTTTTTTGGGACAGGGCCTCACTGTGACTCCAGGCTGGCCTTGAACTTTCAATCCTCCTGTGTAGTGAAATTATAGCCATGCACCACAGTGCCTGACTTTTCTCTCAATATTGTTTCTGTTCTATTTGTTAAGAGTCTCTACTTCAAGACCATCAAAGAAACGTCTTCACTGTCTCCTATAATT
>PVKN010032647.1:0-12201 GCA_004027915.1 Capromys pilorides
AAGAAGAGACAGGCAGCATGTTCTCAGAGCCATGGCTCTACAGCTTCAGGGCTTAGAGGTCTATAGCAGAATGAGTGCTGAGACCCTCAGAATCTAGGACAAAGCCTGCCAACTCCATTGTCAGCCTGAGCCTGATTTGCTGCTTGCAAACTTTCAACTATGGCTCTCATCTTCATTTGGGCCGACTGAGAGAGACCAGGAATGAACTGATGAGACGGTGCCTGTGTGCGGCCACTGTTACACCAGAATTATCTACTTTGGTTCCTTACAGCTAAATAGGGTGTGTTTATACCTTTTACAGACAAGGCACCTGAGCTTCAGAGAGTGTCACAAACACCAAAGCCACAGTCTGCATTCAGAGCTGGAGAGCAAAACCTCAGGACCTGGGAGCTCCCCGATCCAGTCCTGGTTCCAGCCTGCATAGGCAGGAGCTCCGGCCACCCATGGCAGTCATGAAGTAGCTCTCGGTACACAATTGCGCAGGGCAGCCAGCTCTGGCTGCCACTCCCCTGGACGCTGGGCTGCTCCTCTTCACCCCAGCCGTATCTCCTAGGAGTCCGACATGGCCCTTCTCAGCCACAGCCACACCGCGGCTCCTCTGTGCCATGTGAGTCCTCATGGAAGGCAGGTGAGCAGCATGTGCTGAGGCCTTTACAGCACTCTCAGAGCTTCCCTGAGAGAAGGACCAAGAGCAGGTGCAGTGAGCCACACATTTAACTCAATGGCAGTACAGCTGCCTAGCTTGTGTGAGGCCTGGACTCCATTCCCAGCATGAAAAAGATAAAGATGACCACAGGGTCTAGGAGCAGGTGTTTACATTGCCTTATACTTGTCATTGCAGAAGCCCAGTCAGTGTGTCCATTACCAGATGAATGGAGAGGGAAAATGTGGTATATTTGTCAATAGAGCACTACTCAGCCATCTGTAGGATAATGGAGGAATCTTAAGTCCATAATGCTAGGTGGAAAGAGCTGAAGATGGTCAAGCATCGCACGCTTCTCTAATGTGAGAGATCCAAAATATTTCTTTAAAATTTTAAAGCAAAATAAAAACCATAGATGTTATGGTTTATGATGCCCCTCGTGCAGTCACAGGGTGGGCTTCTAGAGTGTGTGACTGATGCATCATCTAATGCTAGGATTATGGATGTGAGTGCTGCACCCACCCTGGGACAGGCAGCCTGCACACAACACGAGGGAGGAAGAGAGGCTTGCTCTCTCTCCTTTCCATTTGTTCTTGCTGCTTTTGCTGTCTTTCGTTACCATGAACTGCTGCTCTCTGCCATGTGCCACTCTGCCTTGGAGCCAGCTGAGTATGGACTGAAACCTCCACTAACTGTGAGCTGAGCCTTTCCTTCCTTCACTTTGAGCATTGGGTATTTTGTCTCAGCAATGAAAGCAAAGTAACTAAGGCCACAGGAAACAGGGAATGCAGACCACGTGGAGGTGGGAAAGGGATATGGGGACGGTGGGGAATGGGGGAGTACCATGGCCGAGATGTGACCTGTCCATGTCCCAGGCCCCCAAGACGAAGGGAATTTTATGTGTCACAATTTTATCCTCATAAAAAGAGAACATGGTACATAAAAATTCAACAAAAGGAAACACAGTAGCGTCGATACCCACCTGTGGCAGACTGGTTAAATAAACTGCAGCTTTTAAAAAGTGAAAAGGCTGTCCTTGACGTTGGCGATGTCATCCACCATAACACTATCCAAAGGAGCAAAGCTCTGATGAAAGTGCTCAAGCCCCATCCGTGGCAGCCTCCTACAGTGGCTACGTAAAATGTACGGCAGCCATAGTGTGAGCTGCGACACAGCAGGAAGAGGAAATGCAGGCGCGCTCTACGTTCTTAATGCAAAAAATTCCCCCGTGTGCGCCCTGGAGCGAGCAGCACGCTCACCGTGGCCCTGTCTTACTTCAAGGGCTGGGTCTCAGGGTGAACTTGCCAGCAGCTGTCTCAGTCACTGGGCTGCTCTTGTGCTTCATTCTTAGCCTGTTAAGTTTAATGTCCCATGCTTGATGAAGACCGGCCTCTCTTTGTGGTGGTGACAGTGGCTTTAATCTCCCGTGGACTCTACCTGGATACAGTGTAAGCATCTGCTCACTGCACGCAATGTGTCCTGGGAACCACCAACAGAGCTTAGTTAAATTTGTGGGGCTATTAAAACAGAAATCTCGGGGCTGGGGAGATAGCTCAGTAGAATAAGCACTTGCCTGGCAAGCGCAAGGGCCTGAATTCAATCCCTAGTTCCAGAAAGAAAGAAAGAAAGAAAGAAAGAAAGAAAGAAAGAAAGAAAGAAAGAAAGAAAGAAAGAAAGAAATCTCCTAATCCCTCATCTCCTAAATGTCTTTCAATAGCAAAATATTCCTGTAGCTTCCCAAGCCACTACAGTAATCAAGAATTCAAGAAGTAATCAAGAAGACTTCTCCCTCCCCAATTGGAGCTATTGAATAGGACATCAAGCCCTGTTGGTTTAATTCTCCACAATACGTCCCAGGTCTTTCCATGCATGTCACCTGCAGCACCACTCCCAGTTATCATCAGTTCTTCCTTAAGCCACCATGAACAGCTTCCTACCTCTCCTCCTGTCTCTACTTTCGCACCTACCCAATCCATTCCCAAATGAGCCTTGGAAGTCATAAATTGGGTCACAGTGGTAGCCCTGACCCACTTAAAATTCTCCACTGTTTTCAACACACTGAGAACAGAATTCAGGTTCCCCCGCCATGGCCTATGGAGGCCTGTGTCCCCTGCCACAGGCTTTCTGACCTGCACTGCTGGCAGGGGCCACTTGATCCCTATGTTCCAACCCCCCCTCTGGTGGAGTCCCTGAGAAACATACAGGATTGGGGTTTACACAGAAAATCTTGAGAAATGATCCTAGGGAGCATGGAGAGAGAGGATGGAGAGTGTGGAACACAGGAAGAGGGGGAAGGGTGCACCCAGGAGTGCGTCCCTCTGTGGACCCCTGGGGCGCTGTCTTGCTGGGGACTCTCTGTGTGGTCATCCCTTAGAGTCATCCCAGAGCCAGATGAGGAAGTTTACCAGTGTCCCACCCTCCACTGAGGAGCACTGTTCTGGGCCCGTGACTCCCCAGAGCTCTGGCAGGGCGCCCATCCCCATGAGGCCAAAAGTTACTCTTAGGTAGAAGACACAGGAAGCCACAACTCCCCAGACAGACAGGAGGAACCTTCATGGGACGCCCAGACCTCCTCTGCAGCAGCACGTCAGTGTGTGGTCCTTGAGCCAGCCCATCCATAAAATATAACTTCTGAATATAAACCAGTAACCAGCATCACCGCAGGACTCTCATGCACAAGGCCACACACTCGTGCACAGTCTATCGCAGGCTCTTCACCTCTTTCGTAGAGTGCTGCTAACCAGCCCATGTGACCCTTCTGCCTGTTGCTAGAACACAGGGAGCTTACTGCTACCACATGCACCCATGAAAGCATTTTCCTGGCTGCTTCCCAGCCTGGTTTACACGGTGCACCCACACTGCTCCTTGTGGCGGTGATAGTGGTTTCCCATGTCCCTCGCTGCCTAGCTGCCGCACCCAGCCATTATCCATCACTGCAGCTCCCCAGCTATTTCATTCAAGGCGCCATCACAATCTATGCTTGCTGTATGGATTTGTTAGCTGCTGCATGACCCATCTTTCCCCTACACTTATATATATGTTATATAAGGGCAGGAAATTGTCCTGGCTCATGTATCATTATGTCACAGCACCAAGACCAGAACTGATGAACAAACTGATCTGCAGCCTGCATCCCCTTGTACTGCCTTCCTTGCCAGCCTCCTCTCCTCAGAAGTCACTCAGAGCTGACACGCCTGCCCCAGAGGCCAAGCAGGAACTCAGTGCACCAAGGTGCTCCACAATAAGCCCGGTGTCACAGCTCAGCCCTTGTGGCGGGCACATCTTAGCAGAGCCCTGGCACTCAATGACCCAAGGGCAAGCCTTTTCTCCATCCCTGAACCTGAGAAGTGACTCCTTTGGTGCCCTCCCACAGAGTAGGAGCACTGGCCTGTGAATTAAGATGTGCAGAGCTTCATGGCCGGGCCACTCACCAGTTGCATGACCTGAAGGAGGTGACTCCATCTCCATACACCTCATGTTCCTCATCAGGACTGCCAGAATCCAGTGAGCTAGCTTGTGTACAGCGGGGGTGCTCAGCCTATGGACTCTTGACACAATGAACTGGATAATTCTTTGTGGAGAAAGAGGTTGTCCTGGGCAGTGCACAATGTTTGCTAGCATCTCTGGCCTCCACCCACTAGATGGCACTAGAACTCCACCTCTTACATGTGACAACCAACTATGTCTTCATTAACTGGCTCCTGGAAGACAAAATTACTGCTGGCTGATGACCATTGGTGTGCCGTCTTTCACACGGTGCCTGGAAAAGCTCTGAGCCTTATTTTATTGCACCTCCATTGCCTTGCATGTCAGTGGGCACAATCATGGCTCAATGAAAGGATTAAGTGAGATTATATATGGAAAGGACTTCCTAGCATACCTTCTACACTGCAAGTGTTTTTAAATTTAACAAGCTATCCTTATCATTAAAGCTTAGTGGCTGGTTACACTTATTGCTATTTTTACTGGAGATCAGTATTCTGCATTCGGTCTATTTCCTGGCATATTTTTCCCAGAAGATCTTACTATTTACACCACATCCCTCAGAGTTAAGACCATTTTCCTAATGGCCAGTTATTCTGAGGGCTTTGGTTTGAATGCCTTTGTCTCCTCCAAAACTCATGTTGCAATTTAACACCAATGGGATCACATTGGGAGGCACAGCCTTACGGAGGAGACCAGGTCACAGGGGCTCCACCCAGTGAGGAGGACCTGGACCTCTCCTTCAAGGGCATCATGGAAAGGGCTCACCCCTTTCTGCCCTCCTGCCTTCTGCCGCACAAGAACACAGCTTTTCTGCCTTCCCTCGGATGCAGCATTTAAGCTACTGTGTGGATACAGAGGTTGGGCGCTCATGAGAATACGCTTCCTCTCAAATACTCTGGCCCCCAGAACTATGAGACATAAAGTTTCTGTTCTGTATAAACAACCCAGTCTGCACACACAGATGAAGAACTCAGGGCTTCCGGAAGTCAGGCTACCAGTTCACCTTTCCAACCGAGTGTAGCTGGCTCTGCCGAGAGTTGTGGCTGTGTTCTACTCATTGCTAGAGCATTTGCTTACTTCATCTCAGCCAGCTAGGGCTGACAACCTCCACTGAACCCAAATATTAAAGATGGGCAGCTGAGATTCTAGAATGCCTTGCCCTGCCTGCCCACTTGAACTTTCTTCATTAGTAAGTCCTATATTTGACATTATATGCAGCTCTAATTAAAGTGTTTTTTAAAGCATTGTAGTGGCTGATCCCACTATTAAGGAGGCAGGGCAGGAGAAACCTAAGTTCAGGGCCAGCCCAGATGCATACAGCATGAGTGTGTCTCAACATCATTATTTTCTACAGTGAGTGAGTGAGGTCAGTGAAGCCCAGGAGGCTGACGTTTCTCCTACATCCTAGGAGCTCAAAGAATGTGGCACGGGCACCCACAAGGCATGGAAACTGTGGTCAGCCCTGAGACAGTGTCCCTAGAGAAATGTAGCTTGCAAATGTAACCCCAGGACACAGTGGTTTGCTGTCTTTGGAGACTTTCAGGAAGACATGGGCAGAATCCAGTTTCCATGAGCTGGGAGGAAAGATAGTGCCACTGATCTCGCAGGTCCCTCCAGCCCCGCTGTGCCCCAGTGCCCAGCCTGCCCAGGAGCACAGCCCTAGCTATGCAGCCTGCTCAGGCACCCAGCCCACCACCTACTTGGCCCTATTTCAGCCACTCCTACCAAATTGAATCTTCTCCCATGGCTATGGATAAGACAGAAATGACCCCTAAATGCCAACACCTCCACGAGCCTATCTCAGGTCTGAGACCTTTCCGGAACCCAGGATCCCAAGATGAGCTGCCATTAATCTTGTGTTCAAGGAGTTCCCGATCTTGTAGCTAGGGTCCTTCCTGTTTACACAGCATGTATGTGGCTACGAGTTTGCATGTGTTTATATTTTAATTATTCCTGGCAGAAACCTTCCTAAGATTATGACACACATGGCTGGTGCCGAAGCAGAGCAAGAGGCTTAGCACAGTTTACCCAGGGCCTGGAGCCCAGGCCTGAGACTGAGCACCCACCACAGTGTGGTTCTGTTACCAGACCCATTGGGATGCTTCTGCTCACCCACAAACAGGATTATTCTGCCTGCTCCTCACAGGCCTCTGTGCTCAATAAGCCCAGTAAATGAGGAGTTGCGGTGCACACCTGTCGCCTCAGCAAGTCAAGTGGCATGCACGCACCTGTAATCCCAGCACTCTGAGAGGCTGAGGCAAGAGGATCACAGGTTTGAGCCCAACCTGGGCAATCTAGGAATTTAGGGAAACCCTGTCTCAAAATATTTTTTTAAAGGAGGGGAATTGGGGACACAGCTCAGCATGAAGGAATTAGATCTCAAAGTCACCTAACTTAGCTAAGTCACAGAGTTAGCTAAGTCACCTAAACTATGTGAGACTCAGGTTGGAGATTTTTTTATTTTTTTATTTGTTTTTAAAACAGGACCTTGCAATGTAGTTCAGGCTGCTTTGAGCTCACTTTGTAGCCCAGGCTGACTTCTAACTCACAACAATCCTCCTGCCTCAGCCTCTTGAGTGTTGAGATTAGAGGTATGCACCACCACACCTGGTTTGTTTTGTTTTGTATTATGAGACAGGGTAAGGCTATGCAGTTCAGGCTGGGTTTGTACTCACTATGCAGCCTAGGCTGGTGTGGAATTCATGACAATAATCCTGCCTCAGTCTCTCATGTATTGGCATTACAGGTGTGTGCCATCACGCCCAGCTGAGACTCAGTTTTTCTCATCCATAAAATGGGTATAGGGCCAGCTAGCTAGCTCAGCGGACTAAAGCACCTGCCTAGGCAGAGAGCAGCAGCTAGGCGTGCAATGCACCCTGAGATGGCAATTGCGAGTGAGACCCTGTCTCAAACAAAAACAAAACAAAAGAAAGAAGGCACCTGTAGTGGGAGAGCACATTGGAAGTCACCACTCTCTCATTCCAGTTTCCAGACCTGCCCAGGATACCTTCCTCCCTTAACACCAATTCAGAGAAGTGAGTACTATCATTATACCCATTTGTAGATGAATAAAGTGAGTCTCAAACCAGGTTCAGTGACTTACCTAACGTCTCAGTAACAGAGCCAGAACTCAGTGCTAGACCAGCTGGCTCTAAGATCTAACCCCTGCCCACTGCACTGTAGCACTGGGAGCTCAGCACATGCAGAGGCAGAGGATCAGAGAGCTGCTTGGCTCTGTCCAAGTCTAGATGGCTACGAGTTCTAAGCCGATGACAACTGGATGCACCACAGGTAATTCCTGAGCAGGCTGTCAGGGAGGTGACAAGGCCCCAGGATGCTCATAGTGCGCTTGGGAACGTGAAGAGGAAACAGTGAGGAGACCTCACGGGTCAGCCCCAGGAAGGCGCTGGGGGCTGCGGGGTCCGTGCTCTGTAGCTTGGATGACCTCCGCTGAGGGTTCTGCTCTCCCTGAGTGAGCTGTCAGCCCGGAGCAGAACAACCTGAAAGAGCAGCAATGCAGTCTATTGGAAGGAGCACTTAATGCTTACATTTTTCTTCTCTTTTTAATTTCTTATAACTTTTTTTAAACCAACTTTGCATGTTTATAGCTGGTAATCTGTACAAATAACTTGAAGGCAACATTATGCAGTATAACAACCATTGTTGAATTCTATCATTTTGTTTAGTGAAATTCTGTATCATCTTAATGGGGTTTTTTAACCATTTTTTATTCTCTTAAAAAAAAGACAGAGAGACGGAGGGAGAGAGAGAGAGAGAGAGAGAGAGAGATGATGATGATGATGATGATGATGAGCTAACTTGATGAGGGAACAAATGTACTGTCCTAGGCAGACGGGATGTGCAGCTGACTTCAGCCATTTTTGCTGGCACTCAACAAGTGTTGATGGAAATTTCAGTATACGCAACACACTGCACTGGGCATGTGGGCCAGGACACAAGAGGGTCCTTGGCCCTGGGGAGCTTGCATCCTAGGGGGAGGAAGACCACGGTGGAGTAACCAGGCATTTAGAGACAATGAGAAGGGAATGGAAGGGAGTCCGTTCTATTGAGATTCGACAGTCCTTCTGAAGAGGTGATGTTTGAGTTTGGATATAAAGGATGAGGAGGAGCCATGTACAGCAAACACTGTTCCAATCTGAAGGGTTGATGTGTGAGGGGTTCCAGGAATCGGCCCTCCCAGGCTGAGGAGATGAAAGCTGCCTCCCACCCAGCTAACTTCACAGGTGGAGCTGTACGTGAGAAAGCTGAAGGCAAGAGCCATGAGTCATTAGACAGCTGCTTCCTATGTGGCTTTAGGGTCAAGAAGGGAAGATGGAGCAACAAGGAAACCTGATGCTGCCACAGGAGTGATCCTGAATAACTGATGATAAACACAGATCCAGGAACTGATAATGATGATGACAGAAGTGACCAGCAGGCCAGAATGGCAGAGGGCAAAACCTTCTTGGCAAAAATAAGTGGATTTTCTCAGCTTCCTACAAAAGAAGATGCTCCCTTCCCTTCTCTTTCTTCTCACTGAGCCATGCCTGAGCATCCTGGGGCATTCTCACTGCCCACAAGCATTCCTGCTGGATGCCAAGCCCAGCTGGAGTCACAGGCATGGTGGTACTCAGAGGCACCCCTGTCTCTAGAGACACCTGCTGAAGTCAAGCCCTGAGCTTGAGGGTGACACGCCCACAGCCTTCCTTCCCTGGACTCTGAGCACCTTGAGCACAGCACCAGGTCCCATCAGTGTGTCCCAACACCTCCCCCAGGTCTGGAGAATAGTACACGTTCAGCAAATAGCCAGAGGGGAGGGTGGAAAGGTGGAAGAACAAATGCGTCCAGGTGCGAGCAACTCCACACCTGCAGTCATGGCTAGTCACTTACAACTAGCCACTCGGTATATAGCTGGTTATTTGACAGGCAGCTGCTAGGTCTTCATATGATATGTGCTGAGGATGGTAGTTGGACTACAATTTAAATAACAGATTCTGTAAGATGCTGGCTCAAAATACCCCAGGCCACCTCCCCAGATATTTTTATCAAATTAAAAAAAAAAAAAGAAACGTTGCTTAGTGATGCTGTGGTTTGGCTCTTACATGCCTCCCAAAGGCCGTGCATTAAAGGCTTGGTCCTCAGCCTGCGGTGCCACTGGGAAGTAGAGGAAGCTTTAAGAGGTGGAGCCTGGTGGGAGAAAAGCAGATCATCGGAGTCCTGCCGCTGGTGAGGACCTGAGCCCCGCCCCTTCCTGGGTACCGCTCGAGGTGCACACCTCAGCTCCCCATCTGCTCCGCACCCAGGAAGCAGCCTCACCAAGGTCCAGAAGCTATGCAGCCAACCAAGCACGAGCCAAACCACTGCAATCCCAAGTTGGACAAGCCTTTGTCCTTTAAGTTAATACACTTCCAGGAACTTGTCACAGTGACAGAAAGCTGAGAGAAGCTCAGACAGCAGCAAGTACAGAAACTGGAGCTGGGGCCCAGCTCTGCTGTGGAGGACCCACTCTCTCCACCACGCTGAAAAGGAAGAGCTAATAGTGGTGGCATCAGCCCAGCCATAGACCAGAGTCATGGGGGATACAGCCATCCCATGCTGCATTAACTGTCTAAAACCAAGGGGCTGGGGAGATAGCTCAGTGGCACAAGTGCCTGCCTGGCAAGTGCAAGGTCGTGAGTTTGAGCCCTGGTCCTGCAAAAAAAAAAAAAAAGTAAAACCAAACATGAAAGGCCAGCCAAATAGCTCAGTGGATTAAACTGCCTGCAAGCAGGCACAGGGCCCAGAGTTCAATCCCCAGGCCTAACATTCTGGCCCCGCCCGTGGGGCAAGCTGAGAGGGCAATAGAGACTGGGTATGGTGGCATGTCCCTGTCATCCCAGCTCTTGGGAGGCTGTAAACAGGTGGAGCACTATGAGCCTGAACTAGTAGTGAAACCCTGAATACCCTGTAGACCCTACCCTAAGTACAAAAAAAAAAAGATAAATAAATAAAAAATAAAACCAAACACAAGAGGCCAGGGAGATAGCTCAGCGGCTTAAGTGCCTGCCTGGCAAGTACAAGGTCCTGAGTTCAGTCCCCAGTACTGGGGGACACACGGGACATAAGGCCAGGCATGGTGGCCCATGCCTATAATCCAAGCACTTGGGAGGTTGAGGCAGGAGCAATCTTGGGAGTTCAAGACCAGCCTGGGCTACAAAGTGAGTTTAAGACCAGCCTGAACTGCATAGTGAGACTCTGTCTCAAAAGACACAAACAAACAAATAAATAAGAGAAAAGCAACCACACCCCCTGAGAGCCGTGTGGCCCAGCCAAGGTCACCCACCGACACAAGGCAGTTGCTAGAGGACGAATTTGCCTGGGACCTGCACCAAGCACCTCTTTCAGTGACAAGTTTTATTGTTTCAGAGTAAGGACCAAAGCCCTGCCGACAGAGGAGCCTGCATCCCGGTGGAATTCAGCTGGCTGCTGCTTCCACTTAGAAGACTGGAGACACGCGGAGCACATATTGTTTCCCTCAGATGAGGAGCAAGTTGCTAACCAGATCCTCCGGGGATGGGCTCGAGTCTCCAGCCAAATTAAAGTCCAGACACACAGTCGGGAATTGAAAAGTTCATATGTCTAGGGCCTCAAGCTGAAAAAGGAGAAAAACAAACACCCCCAAAAAGGATGGAGAACCAAGGCATTTGTGTGAGCTGTCAGGGCTGGCGCAGCGTTGTCGCAGCAAGACCTGCAGCCTCCTGAGCCCGTGAGGTCTGGAGTCAGCTCTCGGCGCCGCCTTGTTTTCTCGGAGCCGTTGTCATCTTGTCTTTCCTTAAATCGTCTTCCTTCCTTCCTTTCTCCCTTTTGTTCTTTCCAGTTCTGAGGATTAAATCCATAGCCTTTGCACTGAGCTACAACCCTAGCTCCTTTTTTGTTTGCTTTGTTTTTGATACAGGTTCTTGCTAAGTTATACAGGTTGGACTCAGACTTGAGATTCTCCTGCCTCAGCCTCTCAGAGTGCTAGAAGTATAGGTGTGCTCCACCATGCCCACCTTGTTTAAACTTCTTTTTTCTTGGCCATAGTTTCTTCATAAAATCTAGTGAGTCCTACTTTTTAGGAACTTTGTTAAGAGTATGTAAGAAACCATGCTATTAGTAGAGTCCTGATGTAGAGCGGCACTTCAGTAGGCAGCCACGGTTACTTTTATTTAACTTTAATTCACAAAAGAAACAGTTCTGTATGTTTCCATGAAAACATTTTATTGCCAGGCATGGTGGTGCACGCCTGTAATCCCAGCACTTGGGAGGCTGAGGCAGGAGGATCAGTGTAAGACCGAAAACAGCCTGGGATACAAAAGTGAGCTCAAGGCCAGCAGGAACTGCACAGCGAGACCCTGTCTCAAAACGACAAAAAAAAAAAAACCTTGACAATTGTCCTGCGATGCAAATAGCAACTAGGTTATAATCAAAGGAACAACGCAGCCTGCACTGCGTGCAGCCTCTAATTCCGTGCTACCATTTGGTTTAGAATTCCACGATTTCATTTTTACGTTGTGCCCAGTGCAGAAATGCCTCAAGTTTATTTACCAGCTAGACACTAATGCGTGCTTTAGGGGAAATTACCCCCACCAGGATCCTACTATGGCTGTAAAGCCTTAAATAACAAATCACTTAGTGGAAACATTTTTTTTTTCTTTTAAATAAAGATGAAAGGGATCGTGCAATGCATAAAATGAGTCGGTCAGATCCAGGCTCTGCTCCCGGCCATGTGTCACCGCCTGGCTCCACTTACATTAAACTGAACCGCTCCTCTCAACTCTCAGAAGGGGTCCGGAAGTGATCGACCATATATCTTCGTGCACGAAGTCTAGGGTTAAACGGCTCACCACCGGCCGACTCTCACCTCTGGTTAATGCCAGAAACCAAAAAGCAGAAATCTAGCCAGCGAGGCCTATAGAGCCACCAGCTTTGGTCTCCGAAGACTGAAAAAAGGGAAACGATGACCCCTGCCGGCAGGAAGGAGCGCAGCAGAAGGCGGGGTCGGGAGAGAAGCCGCGGGGGCTTCTCGGAGGCCCAGCCTGGCTTCACCGCCT
>PVKN010032648.1:0-12217 GCA_004027915.1 Capromys pilorides
TGTGTGTGTGTGTGTGTGTGTGTGTGTGAAGCAGATCTGTTAAGGCTTCATGAAAGAAGGGGCATCTAGTGAGGGATTTGAGAGTTGGGGCAGGAATTCACTGAGTACAGCAGAATCAACACCCCAGCAGGCAGAGGGTGGAAGGTCAAGGGCTGAGGAGGTGGGCAAGGGCTGGGTCTGGAGTGGAAGGAAAGAGGCGAAAGCAGGTTCTGGCGGCAGCGCCTGACTCACCTGATTTCCTTCCTTTCAGGCACTCTGAACCTCCCCTGGCCCTTGTCCTTAGGTCCTGTGGCTGAGGCCATGGTCTACCTCTCTGAGAGGTGGATCTTGTTTTACAAGGTGCTCACAGCCTGGAAGCTCTTCTGGGGGTCTAACCGTCCAAGTGCCGTGTGGCCAAGCTTGCAGCTAGAGCCCTGAATCCAGGGAGGGCTTCAAGGTCAAGACCATCCCTGGGGGCGGGGCCTCCCCAGCCGCGCGCGCACTCTTCCTCTTTGTTTTTATCTACCTAGGGTGGCCTTGCCTGACCTGGTGCCGGGACGTGGCATCTTTGCTCGCTCACGTTCCTCCTCCCACTTGACTCGGGGTCTCTTTCATTTCTCCTGCCGCGTCCAGCCCGGTCCCTGTCTCCCCGGGTCACGCCACATCACAGGTCTGGCCAGGCTTACTCTTGGTGTTTCTGAGACCTCTCACTCCTCGTGCTCCTACTTCTGTCCTGCCCTGACGTCCCGGGGGGCAGTGTATTTAGGGGTGTATGCTGGGGCGCTGGAGGGAAGGCGTCAGACGACCCAGGGACCACAGGAGAGGTTCAGGGCCCACCCCCTTTACCTGGAGGGGGCTGGGCTGTCCTAGCTCCAGAGCAGCAGCTGCCCCGACCCCAGGGGGCGATGGGAGGGTCTCCCGGGGTTCGCAGGCGGGGCCGCGAAGGGGCGGAACATCTTGGCTCGTCCCTCCCCCATTTTCTTAAAGGGCCCGGCTCGAGGCGGGGCAGGGCGGGGCCGGACAGGGCTGGCGGCGTCCCTCAGGCGGGCGAGGTCCTAGGTTGTGAGCTGCGGGGTGGGAGGGGGGCGCAGGCGCCGCGGGGGACCTGCTGGGTGGCCTCTGTGCGTTCCTCCTCCGCACAGAAATCCCCCGCCCTTCCCCGCTCTTCCCACTCTTCCCTCCTCCGGTTCTACGCGTTGCTCCCTCCCTCTCTCTCCCTCCCTCCATCCCTCCTGCCGTCCTCCCCGCCCCATCCTGCTCAGCTTCTCCACAGCCGCGGCTTGGCCACCTGAAGGGACAGAGCGGGCAGGGGCCGGGACTGGAGGCGGCGGGGCGGGACGGCTAGTCCTGGGCAGGCCTCCTCATGGCCCCGCCGTGAGACGCTGGACCCAGCGGCGGGGACCTGGAGCGGTGAGTGGGGCGCGGGGTGCCAGGTCCCCAGGGCCAGCTTGCTTTGGGACCCCGCCCCTCCTCTACTGAGGCAAGGCTGGGGCTGAAGAGAGAGTTCCCTGGTGTGGGCAGAGGGACACATAAAAGGTGGCAAGGAGCCGCCCTCCGCCCTCTGTGCCCGCTGGGGTCTGCTAACAAAGCTACATTTTGAGATCAATTCTGTGGTGGCTGGAGCATCCGAAGGATACGGTTGTCATGGAGATGGGGCCGAGAGATGAAGCCCGAGATGGCCAGGTCTGGGCCAGGGAGTGGGGGCGCTGTAAGGAGCCCCAGTCCAGCCTGCAGGGAGGTTCAGGGCTGCTAGCCCAATTGTCTCCTGGGCTCTGCCTTGGGTCCCCTCCCCCTTTTGTATAACCTGAGTGTGAATGTGTGTGGTGATGGGATGTCAATGGCTGTTCAGTAGCCTATGCTGTCTGTGTGTTGGGGCCTCGGCAGAAGCCACCTTCACAACGGAGCAGCTTTAAGGATTTATTTCTGTTTCCAGTTTCCCAACTTTGACAGCCAGGTTTGGTGGCCAGGCCTCCCAGGCTGGCTGACTCCACCGCTAGAGCAGGGGCTAGCGTGGGGGCGTGGCAGGCACCAGCAAGACTAGGAGACAAATAATGGCTGTGGCGGCAGCAGGGAGGGAGGGGGCCTTGGAGCAGCCAGGGGCTTAGTGGGTCAGGGAGTACAAATGTGGGGCCCATCCCGACCAGTCGCCTCTCCTAGGAGGAGGTATTCAAACTCCTGATGTCCCTGGAGAATCTGAGGGCTCCCTGGAATGAGTACTGGGGGCATTGTTTTTGCAGAGACTTGGGGGGGCACTGTCCACTTTTGTCTTGGAGCCATCTTGTGGGGTACAGGAAGGGAAGTGGGGGCGGATGTAGCAGGCACATGGAAGAGGGCTCGAGACTCTAGGCAGGCTTAGGACCAGAAAGAGGGTGGAGGGTTTGGCCAGCACAGATAGGCAGCCTGGCTCTAGCGGGAGGTGTTTGGATTCTTTGGGTTTCCCAGCTCCTTCCTGACCTGAAGGCCAGAGCTGTTTAATGCAGCCACTCTGGGCAGCTTACAGGATGGAGTAAGGGGTACTTCCAAGGCCAGCCCCTGGCCCTGAGCAGATATAGTCCTTCTACTCCCTCTCCTGGGAGGTTAGGCCTCAGTCTTGACGAGACACTGTGAGTTCTATGACCTGGGTTCTGACTCAGTGACATGGCCAACAGCCCCTTTGCTGCCTACCCCATAGCTGTAGAGGAGAAATCCGTCCTCCCAAAGTCCCTTTCTCCTGCTGTCTGGTAGAGACAGTGATTTAGAGTGGGACTTGAAACATTTTGTCCGGGTGGAATAGGGCAGGCCCACAGGGTGTGGCCAGAACCCTCAGAGGGTGCCCACATGTTGAGGTGAGTAGGTGGGTGGCAACCCCAGCTAAAGATAGAGGGGTGAAAAGGTGCCCTTGAGAGACCTCCCCCAGTAGTGCAAGATTGGAACCTCAGTTTTTGTGTTATCAGTACCCCAAGGTTCCATGGTTGTCCCGTGCCAGCTGAGAGCCCTTTCTTGCTGCTTGTCCTGCTATGGGGTGCGCACTGCTGCAGAGGTCCTGACTCGGTGCCTTCTAGGTCTTTCCTGAAAGCAGGAGAGAAAGCCAGTTGCAAAGGGTGACTTCCTGCTTTGGCAGGACCGAGAGGGGTTGGGGATGTCACCTCCCCAGCTTCCATCTATTGAGCAGCACACTGTGCTAATTACACTCCCATGGCCTTTAGATGGAGGCCAGGCCATTCCTTAGGTTTTGTGCAGAGGGTGCTAGAGCTCAGGGAGAAGTTACCTGTTCAAAGTCAGTTGGTTAGTAAGTAGCAGAGACAGGACTTGTGCCAGGGGAGAACTTTCTAATGTTTGGACCTGTGTGGCTAATCTCATCTTCTTCCCTAGAGATTCAGCTTAGGAGAGAGGTGGGCCTGCATGTATCTCTATCTGGACCGTGGAGTGACCTTGGGGAAACTGGGGCAGTAACCTAGGGTCTCCTAGGGAGGTGGGCTGAAGGCATTCCTGTTTCGGACATTAGCTTGCAGGAGATCTGCGCTGCTTCCCTCGACAGACAATGCTGTAGACTCCCATTGCCAGATGGTCTTTTCTAGGAAAATCTGTTTTGAGCGGCATCTTATGTCTGAGGCTCCATATTTAGCCTGGCTCCTCAAACAAGTGGGTATACTCAGGCTGTCACCCTTCAAGGGGTGTTTGGGGGTGTGTGAAGTGGCCTGGGGCCAAACCTGGGGAGGTGGAGAGAGGTCCAGGTCCCTGCCTGGCAGAAAGCTGTCCTGCTGGTGTCCTTTGGGCTGGCTCTTTTGTTAATCCTGGCTCCCCTCAGGGCTTTGCTCCCAGGAGAGTCTGCTTTTTGGGATCTGACCCGCTTCTGGTGGTGGTCCATTCTAGGGCTGTGCCTGCCTGACCTCAGTGACTCCAGCTTCCAGCCCAGGGCAGGATCAGGTCACCCTGGTGCAGCTATCTTTAAAGCATCTTTTTTACTTCTGTGGCCTTACTTATCCTGTCACACCCAATAGCTCAGCAAGCACCCACCAGATACTCTTTACCTAGACACTAAGATCTGCCTGTGGTTAGCATTTGGCAATATTTCTCTATCTACCTACTATTACCTGTCCTTGGAAAGTAAGTTTCAGGCACCCAAACACTTTGCCTGGGAATGCTTCAGTGTGAATTTCCAGAGTAGGTCATTTTCCTGCAAAACCTGAGAAATTTAGTAATGGGACTATTTTTTTTTTGAGACAGGGTCTCGTTGTGCAGTTCAGGCTGTCCTTGAGCTCACTTCTGTAGCCCAGGCTAGTCTTGAATTCACACTGATCCTCCTGCCTCAGCCTCCCAAGTGCTGGGATTACAGGTGTGTGCCACCACACCTGGCTGAGAAGTGATTTAGGTTTTTTTTTTTTTTTTTTTCAGTACCAGGGATAGAACTCAGGACCCTGTGCTTGCCAGGCAAGCACTTATTCTACTGAGCTATCTCGCTGGCAAAAAATTATTTCCATGATGATTATAATTATCATATACTGCCCGCATGTACTAAGAACAATACATGCTCTTGAAAGAAATTCACTTTTTTTTTTGGTACTGGGGATTGAACTCAGAACCTTGTACTTGCCAGGCAGGAGCTTAAGTCACAGAGCTATCTCCCTGGCCAGTAATGGGACTATTTGACCTAACATGCTGCCCCAGTAATGTCCTCTATAGCTATTATTTTTTTTTTTTTTTTGTTCAAAGAGCATGCTTTCTACTTAGTTATGTTTCATTTAATCTGGATAGGTCCCTTGATTTTAAAACAATTAAAAAACAGCATTATCTGTTTTGAAGTCTTGAGGAATATCCTGTATTCTAGATTTGTCTTATTTGCTTATGATTAAGTTCAGGCTAACCTTCTTTGGGTAAGCATATCCCATAGGTAGTTTCATACCCTCCTCAGTGTGTCACATCAGGAAGCACATGCACTTAGCTTGTCCTGTAGGAGATAGGATCCCGTTAGGCTTCTGAGATGAGAAGCCCCGTTATTTCAGCCTTGTTCCTCCTGCTTCCATACCTCTAGAAGATTCCTCTACCTGATTGCCTGTGCCTGGGGACATATCTATGTGCTAAAAAATCTTTCTGGATGTCTGCCTGAGACCAGATACCAGAGAGTAGGGGGCCATATGGACCTAGGGTGGAGTGACAAGCTAGGAAGAGTCTGTTGATGTGGAAGAGAGGAGGCCCAGAGAAGGAGGAGGGGCATGGGGGCTGAGACAGAGAGGCCCAGCCTATAGCTGCCCTGGAATGTGGGCCATGGCTGGCCTTTCCCCAGGGCTCTGGGAGCCACTGAGGAGTTCTACAGAGGGAGGGATCCTGGCATAGTGTTCTGAGGAGGGAGAGGCAGACTGACTAGGCTATCATGGTGGAAGAGACCAGTCAGGAGGCACTGGTGGGAGGGAATGGAGTGAGGAGACAGTGAGGGAGACGGTGGGCCTGTGCTGGGCTAGCTGAAGGCTGAGTGGGTAGAGGAGCTGCTGCCAGTGGCTTGGGAAGGGTGACAGAGGGGGCACTGTTCAGTGGCCTGAGGCTGAGGTACCTTCCATCCAGGTCAGAGGAAGAGTATGTGAGCAACTATTCCCCCAGGTGTTGGTGACTACCTGTGGCCCCCTCTCAGGAGCTTTAGGGTGAAGGAAGACCCCCCGTAACCCATAGTGGGCATTGGTTGGGGCTTCTAGCCACCAGCAGCAGAGGGACTTGTGCAGGCCTGGGGCCAGCTCAGAGGCAGCTGCCTGTATAAGTCAGGAGACTTCTTCCCTTGCAGACTCCAACTCCTTTACTTTATTGTATTTCTTCCTAATTGCTTGGCAAAACCCAGGCTTGGTTAAATCTAGCATCTGGCCAGCTCCAGGCTGCATCTGTGCCTCTGAATGCATGGGGCAAGGAAAACCACTACCCCAGCTGTGCTTTGTGAAGCTCACCCTGGGAACTGAAATGGCCCTGGTTGCTGCCCAGGACCCGCAGCTCAGTGCAGAGCCCGTCACCTCTCCCATGGTAATGTCTGCTCTGACTTTCCTCTTCCATGTTCAGGCCAGCCTCTCCATTATCATCCTCCCTTTCAGCTGGTAACCTGTGAAAAAATAACCTGACGTTCTGCAGGTCCCCTGTGCTACCTATTTCTGCACCTGGCCCCACCCTCCTCCTGTCCCTGAGAGCAAAGTGTTCTGCTCCTAGCTAAAGCCACTCCTCTACGTGGGCACTAAGTCTTGGCCCTGTGTACCGCCCTGGGACATTGTTCCAGCAAGTCATCAGTTGCCCCTGTATCATCTGTTCCCCTCCTCTGTCAGATTGTTTCCTCTCTACCAGTCATCTCACCAGCAGTATCTTGCTGTTATGGTCCTCTCCTAAGCTTGCCCTCTTGTCTTTCACAGCTAGCACCTCTGCTCCCTTTTACAGGAAAACCTGCCCCAGGTGCTGCCTGCTCCCACTGCCTCCACTGCCTCCCTGTCGCTCTCCACTCCACTCCAATTGGGCTTTCAGCCTTACATTCCACTGACTGCCCTTTTCTTTCTCAGTGTCACCAGTGACCTCTGTGATGCTGGACGAAGGCTGGTGGTAGCCCTCATCTGTAGAGCTCAATGCTGTTGGTTTTCCTCTTCCTGAAATACTTTTCTAGACTTCCACGATATGCATGCTCCTGTTTCTCTCACACCTCAAAGTTGCTCCTTCCATTGCCCGTTTCTCTCTGGCCCTCTTGATGCAGGAGCAGCTGAGGACTCAGCCCCTGCACAGAGAGTTTCCCCATCACACCGACCTCATCAAGTTTTGGGGCTTTAAGAGTCACCTGTATGCTGTTATCATCACATTCATAACCCAAGCCTCAGTTTCCCTCCCAAGCTGTAAGAGTCTACTCCGCATCTCAACTTTCATGTTCAGTGGAAACCTCCAGCTCAGCTTGTCCAGTCCCAAGCTCTGTCCTTCCTGCCCAAATCTGCTGCCCCAATCTTCCATTTCTGAGTGGTAACTCTGTCTCCTCTGTTTACTCCAGTCCTAAAAATTGATGTCCCCTTCTCTTTTGCCCCTTGCACTGCCCATTGCAGGATGAGGCTTTACCAGTGCTCTGCTCTTCCCTAGTGGCAAAAAAAAGAGACTGTGGAATGGTCTAGCACCGCTTTTATATAATTTTTTATTTCATGCAATAGTATTTTCACCTATGAGATCACAACTTTTGTCAGACCCCAAGCTGAAATCCTAAAGTAGAGGTGGGAGAGGACAGGGAAGGGGAGGACTAGCAAGACAGATTCAGGGGAGCCACATAATGAAAGTGCAGGTGGAGTGGAAAGGAGACAGACGGGGGAGTTGCTGGGAATGGAGAATCTACTGTGTGGGGAATTGAAAACTGGGCAGAGAGAAGAGGACAGAATTTTTGGTTCAAGTCTGGGATGGTGGCACACACCTGTAGTCCCAGCAGTTGGGAGGCTGAGGCAGGAGGATTGGCATGAGTTTGAGACCAGCCTGGGCTACAGAAGTGAGCTCAAGGCCAGCCTGAGCTGCATAGCGATACCCTGTCTCAAAAAGCCAAAAAAAAAAAAAAAAAAAAAAAAAAAAAAAAAAAAAAAAAAAAAAAAAAAAGTTTTTGGTTCGTCTCAGTTATTGGAGCAGCTTCAGGGAGATGGCTTAGGAACCTGGCTCTGTGTACCCCTAGGCACCCTCCTTCTCCCCGGCTATTGAGTGGCTGGTTGGCAGGTGTCACACTTGGTCAGTCCTATGGAGTTTGTGGGATCTGACTTAGCCCACAGAACCATGGGTCAAATGGGGGCTCCAGAAGCAGGGCAACTCTCAAGTGCCCTGTGAAGTGGGACACAGATCAGTGGACAGTCTGGGTGTGGACTCCCTTAACCAGGACAGCCTGATTCTTGGTGGTTCCAGGTAACCAAGAGTCACACTGGAGGGAGGTCAGCTGGGGGTGGCCTTGCCAGTTTTCAATGTGATTTGGAGTTTGACAGCAGATATTGTGGATCCCATTAGTGGTAAGGACTCTCTTCACCAGCATGCAGATGTATGCAAATGCTAAGCAAATGAGGGTGCGAATTGACTGGGGTGGTAGGGAGAAGAGCAAGCTGGGAGATGTCAAGCGGTGACCTTTGCAGAGCAGGGTCCCTGATAGTCCCAGTGGGCTGCAGAGTACATGCTGACAGGATGCAAATGTGCACCCTTCCCTGGGGACTGCTTCCTGCCCAACCATGGGAAAGGAGAGGCCTTCCCAGCACCCATACCTCAAGGCAAAGGCTGATGTCCCCAAGGCAAATCCAGCAGAAGGAGAGCAGGTGGTGCTGGACTCTTAACCCCAAATGGCCATTGCTGGAAGGGATGAGCACTTTTAAGGAAGGCCCAAGTTTCTGGTCTTTCCCAGTGCCTGCTGATGCCCTCATGCCTTGACAAGGAGAAATCAGTGTGAACCTAACATTAGGTACGAGTGTCGGGGCGGCAGGACTGTAGGGTGCTTACTTCCTTGGGAAAGAGTGAGGAACCCTTCTCTGTGCTTCTCCCAGTCCCCACAGGAGTCTTTCTCTGCTCCCATCCTCTGGCTGGGTTTCTGAAAGCCCTGCTTTAGAACCTGCTCTGAGAGCTGCCAGGGACCAAGGTTTACGAGGCTGAAGGACCTAAGCTGCGTCCTGCTTCTCTGAATGTCCCACTTGGGGTTGGGGCAGCCAGTTGATTCTCCTGCAGACCCAAGAGGGTTCTAGAAGACACTGCCCTTCCCTAGGCACTGCACATAACATGTTCTGTGTCCTCACAGAGCCCTGAGACTTGGACAGTGTTCATATGCTCCATTTTAAGGATGGCGACACTGAGACTCAGAGGAATACGCATTCCTCCTGAGGTCACATAGGTGGTGAGGAGCAGAGCTGGGATTTTTAGCCAGGCCTTTCTGAGTATGTGGTCTAACGCCCCTGACCTGCTGCATTGAGTGTCTCTAAGGCATTTGCTGCTACACAGGTGGTTCAAGCTGGGAAGGCTTTGCGGGTCATAAAGATTAGGGTCATTTTGGGGTATGGAAGCCGAGAAGTTCCCAAGGCTCCTGTGCAGACTCCTCTTCTGTATGAGCCTGGACTACTCACTGCCCTGGGTGGTGTGTCTGTTGAGGAAGCATGTGCCCATGTTGACCTGAAGACAGGGATGTGTGGAGCTTGGGGATGATGGACCTGTTTGCTGGCAGAGACTGTGAGCTTGTGTGGCACCTGGGTGGTCCAGGGATCTGGAGCCCCTGTCACTGAACAAGTTTGGCCTCTTGCTCAGAGGGGCATAACTGGCCAGGGTCTGTGCTCAGCACTTTTTTTTTTTTTTGTCTTTTTGAGACAGGGTCTCACTATGCAGTTCAGGCTGGTCTTGAGCTCAATTTTGTAGCCCAAGCTGGTCTCGAACTCGCACCGATCTCCTACCTCAGCCTCCCAAGTGCTGGGATTACAGGCATGCGCCACCATGCCCTGCTGTGCTGAGCACTTTCTACGTGCCAGCTGTTTGCATTGATTATTAAGTATCTGTGTGTGCACTGTGTGTGTGTATGTATGTGTATGATGCAGGAGGAGTACCTGAGCCATATGTTGGCTCCCGAATCTTGTGGAGCGAGCTGGCTTCTGGAATCCTTCTGCTGGGTCCCACCTCCAGCCCTGTCTTTGGGCTTTGTAGTCCCTGTCTTAGATCCCAGCATGTAGAGGGGCATTCCAGTTACCTCTGCAACAGCCTATTGTTTCAAGCAGAATCTCAGCATGTTCCTCAACCCTTCTTACTTTTGCCAGAAAAGAGGATAATGATAGCCCCAGGTTATTCATTCAACAAATATGTATAAAGCACCCACTGTGTGCCAAGCATAACCCAAGGCTTTGTGCACATCTGTGAACAGGAGAGATGTCTGCTCTCACTGGACTCACATCCAAGTGTCAGAGAGATAGGTAGGAAGATTCTGAACAAATGGGGAAAGAGTCTCAATTCTACCTGGTTTGCTGATGCTTTGTAGGGGAGGTGATAGCACATTCTGGGTAGTCAGAGGACCTTTCTGGGGAGGGAGCATCAGAATTGAGTCTTGAATGGCGGAAGAGAGAGCCATTTAAAGATCTAGGAGAAGAACATTCTAGGCCAAGGGTATAGCTGGTGCAAAGGCCCTGAGGTGGAAATGAGCTCAGGGAGCACAAAGAAGGCCAGAGTAGCTGATGGGGGATGGTGAGAGGGTGGCAGAACCAGCTCCGGCAGGGCCTTTTTAGGCCATGCTGGGCAGACTGGAATCTAATCTAAGGGTGAGGGGAAGCATTGGAGGGTTATGAATGAGGGAGGCATGTGATGTAATTTGTGTTTTTACAGCTCACTCCAGCTGTCGTTGAGAGAGTGGGGAGGGGGACAGGGCTGTTGAGAGCAGCTGAGACCCAGAATATGTGTGGCTTGGTGCCAGCCGGGGTTCTACTACCATCACAGTCGCTGTACTGGCTAGTGCTGAAAAAGAGGCTGCTAAGCACAAGGTCATCTCAAGGGCTGTGGTAGTGGAGCCCTTGCCTGGGTTAGGAGGGGCTGGATTAGGCTGAGAGAGACCACAGGGATCTTGGGCACTGCCAGTCTGTTATTTGCAGGCGCTTCCTTGGGATGGATGCCCAGTGGCCCAGCTGTACCTCCTGGCCTTGCTCTTGCCAGCAGGGCTGGAGGCAGGCAGGGTCACTGCTTTGGGCCAACTCTCCTGGTTGAGGATTTGGGCCTTTAGTCTCATGAAAGGGTACGGTAGGAGGCCTAGAAACTGGGGCTCTTCCCACACTTCCAGCCCATCTAGCTGGAGACAGAGGTTACTCTTGGTTCTAGAAGCAGCTACTCATTGTCTCAGTGTGTGGTCTCAGGCAAAGCTTTTGCTAGGTTTGTGCCTCAATGCCCCCCTCACTAAGTGTGATGAAGATTGAAGCCTGGCCTTTGCCTTTCGACTCTGAGGTAAGTTTGCTTTTCCTTGGATCTCAGTTCCCTTAGTATTCATTATGTTCTCCCACCAGTCCCAGGGGGACGAGAGCAGCCGTGAGGCTTCCTTTCTGCAGATGGCTTCCTACAGGCCAGAGGAAGCAAGGCTAGCCCAGGACACATAGTGGTTCAGAGTGAGGACTTGGGGCATTGTTTTACATCTCTACCCTGAACTTCTCCTGCATGTACCCCTCTTAGGGCTCAGTGAGAGAGGGGATTCTGGCTTAGCTATTCTAGGCTCAGTGACTCTCAGCCCAGCCAGGCACTCTGGGCCCCCCACCCAGAGTGGAACTCAATGCTGCCCCTGTCTGCCTCCCCAGAGACCAAGGACATGGCCCGGCGCCCAGCGTTGGCAGAGGCTTTCTTTATCCTACTGTCAGCTGCAGGACATAGTGGGGCAGGTGGGGCTGGAGGTAGTCTGAGGCAGCTCCTGGGAGTTGGGAGGGAGCACAGAGGCCTCCCAGGAGGCCCTTGATTTATTCACAGCCCTGGTAGAGATGGAGAAAATTTTGGGCTTCCCTGGGGGCTCAGGCTCAGCTTCTAGCCAGCGGCACGGAAAGCAGGACAGAGGGCTGGAACTCAGGCAGCAGGCCCCAAAGCCCTAGTCTTTCTCTTCTGAATGCTCCCTGCTGCTCCCCCAGGAGTCTCAGCTGTGGAGGTGACCTGCTGTCTCCCACCTCTGGGTATGCAACTAGAGGGAAAAGATTGAAATAGCAACCACAGCAGCAGGGATGTAGGGCATTCAAGAAAGATTCCTCACTCCATGCTGAGCCCCAAGGGTCTCTGGTTTCCTAGGTTCAGGGCTCAGTTTATAGCCTGGCTTTCAACTCTCTCTCTCTCTCTCTCTCTCTCTCTCTCTCTCTCTCTCTCTCTCTTAATAGGTAAAGCCATATTCTCATTCTGTAGTTAAAACTCTTTAATTGAGGCTGGGAGTGGTGGCACACACCTGCATCCCAGCACTTGAGAGGCTGAGGCAGGAGGATTATCTTGAGTTTGTCAGCCTGGGATATATACTGAGTTCAAGGTCCCCTACTCTCCTTTGAAGGACTGCTGCCTGGTGGCTCAGCAGAGGCTGAGAGTGCAGAGGGATGGGCTACTTTCAGGGCTGCAGCAAGACAAACTACTACTGCAGTGAGGAGAATGGGAGCCCTCACAGCCTGTGTGTGCCTGCTCCTAAGTCTCACCTGAGCACCTGTTAAACTACAGCCTGCCCTCCCAGACCTCCTGCACCAGGAGGTCTAAATTATGGAGTAAGACCTTGTCTCAAAACAAAAACACCCGCCCGCAAAAAAAAAAAAAAAAAAAAAAAAAAAAAAAA
>PVKN010032649.1:0-12198 GCA_004027915.1 Capromys pilorides
TTTTTTTTTAAATTTTATTTATTTGTTTGCTTGTTGTGTTTGTTTGTTTCTTTATTTTATTTATTTTGTGGCTGGCTCAGCCTGCCCTGGTGGTGGGGGCTGGCGCAGCATGTGGTGCCGGGGATCGAACCGCAGTCCCTGCAGTTGCCTGAGCTTTCCTAAGCAGGCGCTTTAGACCACTGAACCATCTCGCCGGCCCTCCAAAACACTCTTTATGTTTTAGTTTCTTCTATAAAATAAGCCACAGGGCAGTTGTGGAAATCAAACAATACACAAAGTGCTTAACAGAATACAGTTTTAGCTATACACTTTTATCAAAATAGTATCCAGAAGGAAACCTTTCCTGGCAGTCACCAACTATAAACACCATAAGGACACTGTCTCATCTATGAGTGAGATTTCCTTAATTTTTCTCTAAAGGTTTTTTTTTTGAGACAGAATCTCACTATGTAGTCTAAACTGCCTCAACTCCCAATGATCCTCCCAGTGGCTAGGATTATAGGTCACTGTGTCACCATGTCTTGCCCTCCAAAGTACTGATTGACTTATTGAATGCAAGACTAGGAATGTTATGTCAAAAACACTAATTTAGTGTTTTTTCGACTAAAAAACACTAAATTAAAAGAATAAAAACGACACACTTTTGCAAGCACATGTTGCTAAAAAAAACTATCAGAAACTGCTTTTTTTTGGTTTTGTTTTTAAGAATGTCTCACTATGGAGTTCAGGCTTGTCTTGAGCTATGTAATCTAGGCAGTCCTCAAACTCAGTTACTCCTGCCTCTGCCTCCCAAGTACCTGGAATACAGGTGTGTGCCACAGTGCCTAACTTGTTGATGGAATTTAGTATTTTAAACTATTTAAAAGATATCGATGACTCCCTCCCCCAGCTGCTTTGTGTTCAATCTTAAAAATTTGGTTTGGCAAAGCAGCTGCTAAATTTTTATATTAGAGCTTAGATTTTTTTTTTACTGTATTTGGTACAGGGTCTCACTACACAGCTCCAACTTGTAGTGAACCTTCTGTTTTCAGTCTCCCTAGCACTGGAATGATAGGGGTGTGCCACCACCCCCCTCAGCGGCTGGCTCTGTGTGCCTGGGGCATAGGCTCCGCGCAGCACGTGGTGAAATTTCTTTATTTTTAAAATGTATTTAGTACAGGACCTGCAGGGTTTACAGAGTCTCACTATGTAGATCAGACTCATAGTGATTCTCCTGTTTTCTGTCTAAGTGCTGGGATTAGACTTGTGCCTAGTCTGAAATGTCATCTCAGTGCTCCCCAGGAGAGGTACCCACACTGCAAACTGGGGATTGAATACTGGCTGCTGCACTCTGCCTAAGCAGGCGGCTGTTAGCCTGCTGCGCTGCCTGGCCAGTGAGATTTCTTTATTTTGACTGGCAGGGAATCCAAGGCATTTGAAGGTGAACTGACTGAACTGACATTAGGTTGCCACAGAAAAGTGAAGAGATGGAAGGGAGAACATTATTTTTTTTTCTTTGAGAGTGTCTCCTATGTAGCTGAGGCCCATCTTGAACTACAGGTGATCCTCCTGCTTCAGCCTCCCAAATGCTGGGATTACAGGTGTGCATTACCATGTTTGTCAAATGTCACCAATGGAAAGAAATCTTAGACTAGTACATGCCCCTCATTTCATAGAATATCAGAAGTACAAGAGATAAAGTGACTTGTCCCAAGACCAGAGTTAGGGCCTGGGATTTAGCTCAGTGGTACAGTGCCTGCCTGGCAAACCTGAGGTCCTGAGTCCGATACCCCCTAACAACAACAACAAGACTAAACAGTTATGCCTGACTCTTAAAGCTCCCAGCCAGACATGATGATCTGAGTCCACGTGCCCAGTTACTTAAAAAGCTGAGGATGAGGACTCCAACTTCCAGGCCACTATGTGGAGCCCAACAAGACCCTGAGAGATACAAATACACTCAACCGTTTACAAAGCTAAACGCTAAAATTTAACCAAAACACTAAAATTGCACCTCTAAATCATTTCCTATAAAAAGTCTTAAAATTCAAATTCATTTGCAACGACTTTCCGCCTGAATGAGATTTTCGGGAAATGTTTCAAGATTTTAAACTTCTAGGTCCGTGCAATTCTTATCTGGAGAACCACGCCACACTGCCACATACTCTCAGTCTAACAATAGCCGGGTGGGTAAACACTAGCGACCGGCACCACGGAAAAAGCAATGTCAGATTTCGAGGGAAAGGTGCAGATCGCCCAGGCATCAGGGATTACAAGCTTGCGGGCATCTGACAGGAGGAAACAAAGTAGACAGGCCTCCTCAAATACCTCTCTACGCTGAGGCTTCTAGCGTAGCTGCTTTTTTATTTCCTCCAGTAAAGTAAGAGCTCCCCAAAACCCGGCTTTCCCAACACGGACGGCTCCTATGCCCAGCGACTCTGCATCCTCTTGGAAAGAGGCTCAGCCCCCCACCTCCTCGCCGCAGAGCCGTTCGTACACAGCTTCCAGCTCCTGCAGCTCTGTCAGGGAGCGAATAAGCTCGGCGGAGATTTCGGAGCAGCAGTCTCCCCCAACCCCATCTGATGGCCGAGAGACCCCTGAGAGCTTCTCAGGTGACTCGACGTCCGCCATCTTGGGCTCTGTCACTTCCTGGCCAGTGATGGTCCTTCCCCGTTGGCGCTCCGGGACTTTGGGCTGCCCACTGCAGTGCCCAATTAACTTATTTTAAAGCTACTTTAAAAAAAAAATCTACTTATTTTCTATCATCCTTTAAAGTTAGCATAACATCGTATTTTAAAATAATTTTAAATGCTGACGGAAGCATTAAAAATTTGTATATATTCATTGTTCAGGCGGCGGTTGGGTACCTTTTTCCGTCGCGCGCTGCCTGAAAGCCCCTGTCTCGAGGGCTAATGGCGGACGCCGGAGGATTAACGGTGGTAGTGGTTTAGGCATCGAGGTTTCCAGGATCCATCGGATAGCTGCGCCATCCTTCCCTCTGTAAGGTAAACAAGTAGTCTCAGGACTTCTCCCGTCTCTTAAAAGTCGAGAGCGGCCTCCTAGGAGCGTCTCCGACGTGTTGGCCGGAGTCTTCTCGGCGAGTTAGGCCTGAGTGTTTCGGCCAGGACGCTAGGATGTGTCGCAGGGTAATGCAGGGAAACGAAAACGGCGTTTTGTTATGTTCCTTTTCGCTCTGTCTCTAGAGTGGGCACGAGTCTTGGCTCAAAATAAGGCTCGTAGAAAGTGCCTCGTTTTTTAGGCCTCGGGGCCTGTGTGACCCAGAGAGGTTTGAAAAGGAGCGGGAAGGTCATCCGCCGCCGCAAACTGTAAAACCACAAGGTGGAAAGACTTGAAAAGCGTAAGTAACAGGAACAACTGTTGGGGCCAGATCCCTGGTTTCAGTTCGTGCTTTGGTATGTCCTCTGAATCTCAGTTTTTCCTTGTGCAAAGCGAGGTGTGGTACCTACGTAGAAAACTTTACAGGCGGAATATGTTTCTATCTTGGAACATAGGGAGAAGGGATGGAGTGCGTAATCCCACGAACTCCTTGTGGTAATCTCAGTACTTTCACAGATGTGGGGGAAAGTTGCATTGCAAGCCTCCTAAATTCTGTTAATATTTGCTGGTACGTAGTTCTTTAGTACTGATTGGTCTTCTGCAGAACGTACCTTTTTCTATTATCCAGGGTAAAAGTGTAAGTGGAGAACGTGGGGGGAAATGTATCCCCCTAGCGTGAGTTTTTCCATGCAATTATAGTGAAAGAAAAACAGCTTCGTTGGAACTGGTGAGGGCTTCAGAGTTAACTGATGGTTTCACCTATTCTGTCTTTGTGAGCCTAGGAGAATATTAAAGGTATATAGGAAAACCTCCCATGTTGGAACGTTTTGTAGACTGGGCTATTGGTTTTGTTATTTTGCAAGCACTCACAGCCTAGGCTTGTAATCCCACTTGATGCCGAGGCTGGTGGATCACCACCATCTGAAGTAACAGCAACACTCTTCCCCCATCCTAACTGCTTCTTGAATTTAGAGCTGTCTATGAAGTGCAAAAGAAAGGTGCAGAGATACCATCAGAAGTGTTTAAATAAGTTTTGAGGAAACAGCAACTTACATTACAGGGCATGTGAATTGGTAAAGTTTTTTTTTTTAAAAAAGATAGTTTTGTGATGTAGCTCAACCTGGCCTTGAACACACTATGTTGCCCAGGCTGGCCTTGATCTTCCAGTGATCCTTCTGCCTCAGTGTTCCACATGTTGAGACTGCAGATGTATACCGCCACATTTGCATTAGGGTTTGAAAGGCTGTTTTGCAGTATCACTTTAATGCTGGGCATGGTTGTGCATGACTAATCATAGCACTCAGCTCCGACTCTGATTCTCCTGTCTCAGCCTCCCCAGCACTGGGATTACAGACGTGCGCCCCCCCCCCCATGTGATATTTTTAATAGGCCTTACTCTGTTCTGCTTTCTTAATTAGATGTCCCTATATAAAATTTATGTGGAAGTAACAATTGCTTAGCTAATTTTCTGTTTTTATGTCCTTAGCTTGCTTTGATTTGATCTTGATAGAAACCAAGGCCTGGAATAGGAGTACTGAGGGGCTCAGTCTTGCTGTCATCATGTTCTTATACAATTTGACCTTACAGCGTGCCACTGGCATCAGCTTTGCCATTCATGGCAACTTCTCTGGTGAGTTCTATAGCTACTATCTTTGTAAATTGAAATGAATTAATATATACTACATTTTACTTGCTTGTGACTTGTGGAGGAAATGTTTTCCATGTATAAGAAAAAGAATATTTTCTGTTAGCTAATTTCAGAAATGTTTCTTAGCTTGAAATGTGTATGTTTCTTTTTTAAGTTGTAAACTTTAAAATATTACATTTACAGTGTATAGTGATTACATTCATTGTGAGGAGTTGATATGTGTACTTAACATATCTTGATTTTCACTTTTGTCTGCCCTCCTGTGTAATGATTTTTTGGGGAGAGGGGGCAGGTTATATTTGTTGAGAGAAAGAAAGCTAGAGGGGACAGAAAGATACTTGAATGGGTTGCCAAGGAACTTGTCTTTCCTAGGAATGATTCTTATCAGACGTGTATTTATGTCTTGGCTCTTTTGTTGGGATTAGTTTGTGTGTCTATGTGTGTATACATATGTGTATATATATGTATATATATATATATATACACACACACACACACGCACGCACATACACATACATGTTTATACGTAGTGACCAGCTCTACCTGCCCTGGGGGTGGGGCTGGCACAACATGTGGTGCCAGGGATCTAACTGCACCTTGGTCCCTGTGGTTGCCTAAGCTTGCCTAAGCTTGCCTAACCAGGCGCTGTAGACTGCTGAGCCATCTCACTGGCCCCTAGTTTGTGTATTGCTGTGATGTATAACAAGATGTGTATGTCATGATTCTTGATACTAAATTTGACTTTAAATCAGGCAGGAAGAGTGTGTGAAGGTATTTGTCAGGTTACCAGGAGTAGTTATTTTTAAAAAAAAAAACAAAACTGGACATGGGGTTGGTGCTTGAAAAGATAGTAGGACTTTTAGGTAAGAAAGAAAGGTATAGCCGGGTGTGGCGGTGCACACCTATAATCCCAGCACTTGGGAGGCTGAGGCAGGAGGATCAGTGCAAATTTGAGACCAGCCTGGGTTACAAAAGTGAGCTCAAAGCAGGGTGTGGTGATACACGCCTGTAATCCCAGCACTTAGGAGGCTGAGGCAGGAGAATCAGTGCAAGTTAGAGGCCAGCCTGGGCTACAAAAGTGAGCTCAAGGCCAGCCTGAACTGCATAGAGATTCTTATCTCAAAAAAAAGAAAGAAATAGTTTAGGTAGAGAGTTGTCATTTACTGCTGTTTTGTTCATCAGCTACATTGTGCCATGAGAAATGAATGAGATGGGAATTAATTTTTTTTATTAGTATATGTTTGCATGTATAATAATTATATTCATGTTAGGGAATTGTTCCACATATTGCAGGAGTGGGGTGATGTTCTTAGAAAGAGGAATTATAGCCAAATTTGTGAAGTTTCGGTATCAGATTAAGAAAAAGAAATATTAGGGAGTAGAGTTTTACAGAAAAATATGTATGTACTAATAACCCTTTTTTTCCCCATGTGGATTGAATGTGAGTTAAATTAATCTCCCTAGAAATTAGGCAACTCATGAAAGTTTTGTTGAGATTCCAGTTCTTGTATAGTACTTAAGCAGAAGCTAATTGCAAAATTCACCTTTTGTGTTAGCAGTCCCAGCTCTTATTGTGCTGCTTAGGGGTTCACTTGAATATTTTTTCTTTTTTGTTATTATTATTATTATTATTATTTTGCAGTACTGGGCCTTGAACTCAGGACCCTGTGCTTGCCAGGCAAGCACTTATTCTACTGAGCTATGTCCCCAGGCCTTGTTTCATTTCTTTGAAACAAGGTCTCACGTTGTAGTTCAAGCTGGCCCTGAGCTCACTGTGTAGCCCATGCAGGCGTCACAGTGATTTGCTCAGCCTCCCTAGTGCTAGGATTAGACATGCACTACTACACCCAGCCACTGTGCTTTTTTTTTTTTTTTTAATTTTCAGATATTTTATTTATTTATTTATTTATTTATTTATTTATTTATTTAAATGGCCGGGCTCAGCCTGCCCTGAGGGTGGGGCTGGCGCAGCATGTGGTGCCAGGGATCAAACTGCAGTCCCTGCAGTTGCCTAAGCTTTCCTAGTAGGCGCTTTAGGTTGCTAAACCATCTTGCTGGCCCCCCCTGCGCTTTTTAAAAGAAATTACTTATATGATATGCATGAAGTAGGGGATAAGAAAGTATATGGTTTTCTAACCTGAATGGCAGTGAAAAGTAACAGTATGTTGACAATAGTTTGAGCTTGGAGGGAAAATTTGTTTTTTGTTGTTGTTGTACATGGTCTCAATGTGTAGCTCAGAGTCATAGTAATGCTCCTGTTTTCAGCATCCTCAGCACTGGGATTATAAGTGTGCACCTGCACCCCAGACAGGGTCACCTGACTCAGTGTGCCCCTGGACGGGGCTGGTGGGGTACAGCATTTGGTACTGGGGATCAAACCCTAGTCCTTGCACTTGCTTAAGCGGGTGTTTAGTCCACTGAGCTGTCTCACTGGCTGGAGGGAAATTTGTGAAGGGGAATTTATTTTAAACATTTGATGTCAGTTTATCATGGTAGAGTTAGAGTAAGGGGCATGTTGGCAGCAAAGTTAACTGTTACATGTTTAGCTTTTTTTGTTTTTTTGTTTGGTGCAGGGTCTTACTATGCAGGTCAGACTCATACTGATTCTCCTGTAATGCCAGCACTGGGAGGTTGAAGCAGGAGAATCAGTGTGAATTCAAGGCTAACCTGGGCTACAAAGTGAACTCAAGGCCAGCCTGAACTATATAGCAAGACCCTGTCTCAAAAAGACAAAAAAAAGCCTTTGGTGCCACTTCTGTGAGATCACTTTAATTCTGGAAAAAAGTACATTATAATTAAATACTGAGTCCCCAACTTACTTGATTATAGTTTTCTTCGGTGGCATTTGCTATCCAGGTTATTTTTTGGATGAGTTATGTTCTTTGTGATTTTTTTTTTCTTTTCTCTTTTTTTTTTGTTATCTAGGAACCAAACAACAAGAAATTGTTGTTTCCCGTGGAAAGATCTTGGAGCTACTTCGTCCAGACCCTAACACTGGCAAAGTGCATACCCTCCTTACTGTGGAAGTATTCGGTGTTATCCGGTCACTCATGGCATTTAGGCTGACAGGTGGCACCAAAGACTACATTGTAGTTGGCAGTGACTCGGGTCGGATTGTTATCTTGGAGTACCAGCCATCTAAGAATATGTTTGAGAAAATTCATCAAGAAACATTTGGCAAAAGTGGGTGCCGCCGTATTGTTCCTGGCCAGTTCTTAGCTGTGGATCCCAAAGGGCGAGCTGTTATGATTAGTAAGTGACTTTCTTTTCTAATTCTATTGAATGGATCTCTGATTAAGTGCTCATTAGGGGATAACAATGCTGTGATCTTGGCAGTCCACCAGTGTATTGTATTGTATCACATCAGTAAAGTTTGGCTTTAGGTTTAGATATACTGTGGTTTAGAGGTGTGTTTTTAAGTCATTATTTCTTTTAAAACAATGGGGAATTTTTCATTAACTATTTCATTTTGCATTTTGTGGAAGATGGTTCATTTTCGTTGACTTAATCTGTAGCAAAGATTATGATGAGAAGACAGTGAAAATAGTTGCTCTCATCAGCCTGAAGTGATGATTCACATTCATGTCTCTTCTCTGATAAATTTTGAAGAAAATTCTGTGTATCTGATCAGGCTTCTAGAGGGCAACGTTCAGAGTAATCACAAAATCAGTTGCTCTAATCTCTAATTCAAAGAATAAACCTGTATATTTATTTGGAGACAGGGTCTTGCTGTGCAGTTCAGGTTGGCCTTGAGCTCACTTTGTAGCCCAGGCTAGTATCCCCCTCGCAGAGATCTTCCTGCATCAGTCTCCTAAGTGTTAGGATAACAGATGTGTGTCATCATGCCAGGCTCAGGCTCTTTATCTATACATATCTATTTTTTTTTTTAAATTTGTGTGTTTGGTACAGAGTTACAGGGTCTCACTACATAGATCAGACTCAGTGACTCTGTTTTCAGCCTCCCAAGAGCTGGAATTACAGGTGCGCACCACCATGCCCAGTCTTAATTACCATCTCAGTGATTGATCGAACTGGCTGCTGCACTCTGCCTAAGCAGGCACTTTAGTCTGCTGAGCTATTTGCCCAGCCCTCTGCCTTTTAATTCTAATAAGAATAATCTTAACTTGAATTTACTTGTTCTGTAAATCTTACTACTTGGAAATCTGATGTGTCTTGTCTCTTAACTCTAGGTGCTATTGAGAAACAGAAACTGGTATATATCTTGAACAGAGATGCAGCAGCCCGTCTTACCATTTCATCTCCGTTGGAGGCCCACAAAGCGAACACTTTAGTGTATCATGTGGTTGGAGTAGATGTAGGATTTGAAAATCCAATGTTTGCCTGTCTGGAAATGGATTATGAGGTAATAGACTAGTCCTCTCTCTGTTGTTTCATTGTGTGATGGTTTTTTTTTTTTTTTGTTTTTTTTTTTGAGATAGGGTCCTACTGTGTAGTTCAGCCTGGCTTGGAACTTACTATGTAGTTCTGGCTGGCTGTTGTTGCAGCCCAAGCTGGCCTTGGACTCAGGCAATCTAATTGTCTCAGCCTACCTAACATTGGGATTACAGGCATACGCCACTATGGCTAGCTCACTGTGTGGATCTTTATTCTATGAACAGATACCTTTCATAATCCTATCATGCATATGCCTTCCTGAAATCTTTTGGAATGTTTTAGAGCTTAACTGATTGGCTATGTCAGTGGTGGTGAGCCTTGTGGAGATGAGTGCCCAAACTGCAACCCAAAATCAGTTACTTATCCCAAAGGGCCAGTACTACAATTAAACCTGAATACTGAGGCTTTAATTTTATTTATTTATTTATTTATTATTATTATTATTATTGCTCAGCCTGCCCTGTGGGTGGGGCTGGCGCAGCATGTGGTACCAGGTATTGAATTGCGGTCCCTGGGGTTTGTCTAAGCTTGCCTAAGCAGGTGCTTTAGACTGCTGAACTATCTTGCTGGCCCTGAGGCTTTAATTTAGAAAAATACAGTGATGTTTACATCTTATGTCTTGCTGGGCATGATGGTGGTACATACCTGTAATCCCAGCACTTGGGAGGCTGAGACAGAAGAATCTCTGTGAGTTTGAGGCCAGCCTGGGCTACACAGTAAATTCAAGGCCAGCCTATACTGCATTGTGAATCCTTGTGTAAACACCCAACCCTCAAAGAATCACCCCTGTCTTTTATCTTAAAAACAACACAAATGCCATAGGTTTGTCACCACTGGGCTATATGTTAGCTTTTTTTTTGCCTTTTTGAGACAGGGTCTTGCTGTGTAGTTCAGATTGGCCTTGAGCTCACTTTTGTGGCCCAGGCTGATCTCAAACTCACACTCATTCTCCTGCCTCAGCCTCCCAAGTGCTGGGATTACAGGTGAGTGCCACTGTGCTTAGCTTAGCTTTTGTTTTAAGTACATTTCACATTAAAGTATTTGTTGGAAAAAGTTGTATAGAAAAGGTACATCTGGGGCCAAGGAGATAACTCTATGGCATAAGTACTTGCCTTGCAAGTGCAGCGTTGCGTTCAAACCCCGGTCCCACAAAAAAAAAAAAAAAAAAAAAATTATGATACTGAGAAAAGATACAGCTGTATTTGGGATTTTTTTCTAAGAGAGATAGTGAAAAGCAAAGCATTCTTTGCCTTGAGTGAAAGGCTGTCGTGTAGTAGCAGGCTCTCTAGATCGAAGATTTGATTTGTGTTCTTGTTCTAACTCTGCCATTGTATTAGTGTGAACTTCTTAAAAAAAATTTTTTTTTTAAGGGGACAACTCACTCTGGTCCCCCTCCTGTCCCTCTCTTGGACAGAAGCTTTCTTTCTCTCAAATCTATTCCGCTCATTTAAAAAAAAAATAAGTCTCTTATTTATTTGCTATAGGGTCTCATTATGCAACTTGGACTTGTAATGATCATCCTTCTCAGCCACCCCAGTGCTAGGATTACAGGCGTGCACCACGATGCCTGGTTTCAGGGTCTGGCATAAGGATTGAGCCCCAGTCCTTGTGCTTGCCAGGCAGATGCTTATGCTGCCGAGCTATCTCCCCAGCCTGGTGTTAACTTTGTTAAACTATTCTATGGGCCTCTGTGTTTTTATTTGTAAGATGTGTTCTTAACGTCTGTTAGATCTAAAAGTTTTTTTGAAAAAAATTTTTAAATTTTCTTGGTAAGTATTGTATGTTTATTACTGATACTAATTAGTCTTTGTGCTGCTGTACTACCCTATAGGAAGCAGACAATGATCCAACAGGGGAAGCAGCAGCCAATACCCAGCAGACACTTACTTTCTATGAGCTAGACCTTGGCTTAAATCATGTGGTCCGAAAATACAGTGAACCTTTGGAGGAACATGGCAACTTCCTAATTACAGGTATCCTTCTTGCAGAACTTCTTTACTTGGTTTATGTCCAAATTTAATAGGTTTTACTTAGTAGTGTTTGGAAATTAGTCCATTTATTATATATCTGAGTACTTTGTTTTGTTAAGAGTTTATGTGATGAAATGATAGTGTTGTTCTTTGAAAAAGATATGAAATAGATACACTTGCTGGGCCTGGTGGCACAATCCTAGCACTTGGGAGCCCGAGGCAGGAGAATTGTGAGTTTGAAAATCATTATGGGCCTAGTGTGGGCTGAATAGTGAACTCAAGGCCAGCCTGAACTGTACCCTATCTCTGAAAAAAGACAAATCTTATAAGATAAAAATGTGTCTGAATTAGAATACTTAGAAATAGTATTTTGAAAACCGCTACCAAAATTGATCTAAAAAGAAATTAAAAACCTTAATAGACCATTCTCTATTAAAGAAAGAGCAGTAGTCAGAGTTTTCTTTTCCAAAAGACTTATGGTCCATCATTTTCAGGAACTTTTATTGAATTTCTCTAAAGGATAAGATGGTGAAAGATTTTTTTTTTAAATAAAGCTATTAAAAGACTAAAGGAGGATATAAGTATTTGTAATCGTCTACATTTCAACAAGCTTGGGAAAGATAGAAATTGATCTAGTGTTTTATTTTTGGTACTAGGAATAACATGGCAGACAGGTTCTATACTGCTGGGCTATATATCCCTGGCCCATGATCTAGTATTTGTGTGTGTATGTGTGTGTGTGTGTATGTGTGTGTATGTGTATGTGTGTATGTATTTTTTTTTTAAGTTTATTTTATTTTTTTAAACGTCATTTATTTATTTGTGCTTTGGCCAGCTCAGCCTGCCCTGGGGGGGGGGTGCTGGCGCATCCTGTGGTGCGGGGATCGAACCGCAGTCCCTGTGGCTGCCCAAGCTTGTCCAAGCAGGCACTCTAGACCACTGAGCCATCTCGCTGGCCCCTAGTATTTGTGTTTTGAAATCCAGGTGCACTTGAGTTGTCCACAGTGAAGTACTATATGTCCATTGTTATGATAGGATTTTGGAAAATAAGAGGATTTTTCCCCTCAGTACTGAAGATTGAACCCAGGAGCCTTATATTGGCTAGGCAAGTGCATTCCAAAGCTATACTCTCAGCTTTTCTTTTTTTTT
>PVKN010032650.1:0-12215 GCA_004027915.1 Capromys pilorides
TCTCATATCTCTCTATCTCCTACCCCCAAAAGATCTATTTCTCCACTTGCAATGGTTCAGCCCTAAGTTTTGTCCTTATTTAAAACCTAGGTTTTGAAATCATAAACTTTTAAGCTTCTATTTAGTACATTGTCTCATTACCACATTGGTTCTTTTCTTTACCTTGGGAGAAGCTTTTTTATTTATTTTTTCTTTTGAGAAGTTTTTAATTTGATACAACCATGTTTGCTGATTCTTGATATCATTTTACACGCATTTGTGCTTCTATTCACAAAGCCTTTTGCTGTGGTTTGTGTCTAGTTGTCCCCTCAAAGTCTCATGCAATCATGGGATAGGGACTTCTAGAGTTCGAGTCTGACTGATGATCCACTGGAATTATGTGTTTTAGTACTGATGGGATTATGGGTCTGAGTACTGTTGGCATTGTGGTGTGGCCTGAAGTAGATAGTCTGAGGCAGAGAGCCTCAGTGTAATGTAAGAGAGACAGAGAAACAGACTCTCTGTTGTTCTCTGCTGCCCTGGTTGGTCAGTTGCCTCTGTCACCATTTTGTTGCTGTTCCGCTGCCATGAACTACTGCTCTCTGCCATGTGCCAGTCTGCCTTGGGACCAGCTGAAACCTTCAGTAACTGTGAGCTAAACAAACCTTTCCTTCTTTTATCTTGGATGTCAGGTATTTGTCCCAGCAATGAGAGAAGAGTAACTGATACTTATGACTTCATGAATTTACTTATTTTATCCTCCAAAAGATTAAGCTTTTTTTTTCTGTTTTCACATTGAGAGCTTTGATCCATTTTAATCAGTTTTGATTTCAGTTTAGTACACGGTAACAGATATGGGTGTCGATTTGATCTTCTATGTGTGGACAGTTAGTTTGCCTAGCATCATTTATAAAGGATGCTATCTTTCCTGTAGGATGTGATGCAGACCAGTATCAATGACAAGAGCTGAGTGTGCCTGGGATAGTTTCTGCTGCCTCTATTCTGTTCAGCTGACCCAGATGTTACTTTTTGTGCTAGTACCATGCTATTTTTATTACACTACCTTTGCAATATTACTTGAACTTTAAGTTGTGATGGCTGCTGAGTTCCTATTTTCCAGGACTTCTTTTGTTATTATGTGTCTCTTCAATTACCATGTAGATTTTAGGATTGTTTTCTCTAGTTCCATGAGGAATGCCATATGAATTTTGATTGAGACTGCATTATATCTGTATATCAGTTTAGAAATATGGCCTCTTGGCTCTGCCTATCCAGGAAGAAGAGATATCTTTCTATTTTCTGATGTCTTCTTTCATCTCCTTTTCCAGAGTATTAAAGTTTCATTTTAAAGGTGCTATACTTCCTTGGTTAGGATAATTTCTAAGTATTTAGTTTTCTTGGTTCTACTGCAAATGCTATTTTCCCCTAAGTTCTTTGTCAGTGAGTTCACTACAGTTGCACAGAAATGCTATTGATTTTTGGGTTGGTGTTGCTTCCTGACACACAATTGAGTTTGATTATTAATTCTAGAAGTCTTTTGGTGGAATTTTTTGGGTACTCTATAAAGAGGACCATGTTGTTTACAAATAATGATGATGTGATTTCTTCTATTCCTATCTTTTAATTTTTTTTCTTGCCTGATTGCTCTATCTAATACCTCAAACATGAGTTGAACAGGATTGATGATAGTCGACATTCTTGTATTATTTCTGGTTTATTTATTTATTATTTATTTTTTTCATATTTTTAGAGAAGGGTCTACAGGGTGTTCAGGGTCTCACTACTAGATCAGACTTGCAGTGATCTGCCTATTTACAGCCTCTCAAGAGCTGGAATTGCAGGTGGCTGCCACCACGCCCAGTTTCAATTGCTATCTTAGTGAGCCCCAGGGACGGGGCCAGCAGGTAGGCCTGGGTATCAACCCCTAACCCCTGCACCAGCTTGCCTGAACTTTAATCTGACAAGCTATTTGGCTGAACCTTGTTTCTGGATTTAGGGGAATGTTTTCAGTTATGTAATGGTGGCAACAGGTTTATCATAAAAATCTCTCATCAGATTGAGATAAGGTTCTTCTATGCCTGTTTTCTTCAGGGTATTTTTCAGTGGAGATGAGAGTTTAATCAAAGACTGTTTTTGGATCTATAGAGAGGTTTGTAATTTTTGTCCTCACTTTGGAATATGCAGAAGTGCAGTAAAGCTTGAATCTAAGATGTGCCCTTGTTCATGTGGGAGATTGGGGGACCAATCAGAATACTGGTCTCTATTTTACATAGGCGGGAAAGTCAAGTAGACCACCAGACTTAACTCAGGTACCTTCAGGACCACTCATCTTAAAGTCCATGTGCATTGTGCCTGACTCCTTGTTATGAAGGGAAGGGTCTAGTCTTTCTTCTGGCCTAGCCCAACACTCCAACGGGCTCTACGTCCAGTCCTCACTTTCTCCATGATTTTGTCTTGTGACTATCACATACCTAGTCACTATGTTAGGGTGACACTAGAAACCTCAAAGTTCCACAGTTGTGCTGTGTCTTAGTCCCAAACAACTAACCCCTTTACAAAAAGGCCTCTGATGATACCTTCCTAGATATGGTGGGCATTGCACTTGACTTTTTTTTCTGCAAGTCTAGCCTGTCATGTCAAAGGAGTCATTTCGAGAGTAACATCCTTGCTATTTTTCCAGTTTAGCATACCTGTGGGCTTTTCCTGGGCCTAGCATTACTAGCTGGGTCAGCTGTTTCCCCCTTGAGCTGCCACCCTCTAGCTTACTTTCCTTCCCCAGATGGAATCCTAGTTGGTGATCAGGTCAGCCAGTCAGTAGGTGCCTGTGCTGACCCATGCTGAAGGAAAACAACATGCACAGCAGCCTTAGAGTTAGTGGTCTGGTGCCCAGGGCTAAGGTGCAGAACCCATGAGCATGAAGTTGGCTGATGCAGATGTGCCTCTTGAACTTTATGGCTCTGCTCATGGCAGTGGATCTGTAGGAGATGAAGAGTGGAGCTGAAGTGCCTGTGGGGCACTCCAGCGGAGGGCACCTCCTCAGTGCTGGTGCCTCCATCTGAGTGCCTGCAAGGGTTTCCAGCCCTGTGCCACAATCTGCCCCACACATTGCACCCTCAGCTCTGCAGGACCCTCCTACAGGCCTGCAGGCAGCGTCAGAGAAAGGGAGGTGCTACTGTGTGGCTGCCTGCAGGGTTCTCTGCTGTATGTTGTGATACGGAGCCAAAAGAAATGACAAGAAGACCCAATGAATGCAGCTCAGAGGTCTCACTGATATCTGTCTCTCTCAAAGTGAGTGCAGAACCCCAGAAGCATCTTCTTTTTATTTAGGTCATACAATAGGATTGCAGAGAGGAGAGGAGATAATCACCAACATCCCAAGTAAAGGTGGAGACATCAATCAAGATAAGCTGTTACTGCCTTTTTAAGTCCTAGTTTTCTGAAATCCCTAAGTAACAGATTACAACCCACCCTAAGCTTTGTTTATTGTTCTTTGCTTCTTTAAGATGATAGTTTCTTATCTCTACATATCCCCCACTTTTACTATTAAATGCTTGAAAAATAATTTTTTGAGGCATTAGGGTGAGGACTGCAGACTTCTGATCCATAGCTTGTTGCTGGATCTGTCATCATTGCTAAACTAAACAGGATATGCAAATAGTACAGAGACAATATACACAAATCTCTTTCTACATTTCCACTGAATAGCTCGAGTTTGGTTCCATGAGATTAGTGTTACACAAAATGAAGAAGTATTCCAATCACATTTTAAACAAGGTTGACATTGTAGAATAACAATTTGTCCTCCCAACATCACTTATCTTAGTATTCAACTCTGAGTCTGCATGTCTTTGAGAAATCCATGATTTTTTTTAAATCCTTGTGCCATTGCTGCACAAAATGAATAGTCTGTACACCTTGGCTCAATGCTACTTTGGCTGTGGCAGCTGTGGATGTGAAGGCTTATCATGAGTTCAAGCTTGCCTTTTGTTCTCTTCTTTAACATCTCTAGTAAATGTTGGAACAGCATCATGGAAGGAGAGTCCTGCCATGGGCAACATAGTTGTATTGGAAGTCAAATTCTTGTCCTTGTCCTGAGAATATAGATGTTGTCTCTAGATGAATTAAAGCTGAATTGTATTCCCTTTAAATGATGAGGTATTTTCATCTCAATTTCTTTCCTTCTGAAGTCCAGGCAGAGCTATAGAGCTCTAATCTATGATGCTTCCATTGGAAGTATTAACTAACTCCCGGACTGCCTCTCCTCTTACAGATTTTCCAATGTATCCTAATATAAGCAACATTGATATTCTGGCAGGATGGCAGATCTGGTGGTGGAAACATTCTATAGCAGCCATACCTTTAAAGTCCTTTCCTTGGAGAAGAAAAAGTCCCCTTTTTTCTTCCCTTATCTCAGTGTTATTTTTTACTAGACCTTTTCCATATATTTACTCCAAATGATATATCCTTCTGGCTCCCTTTGGGTGATGATCATTTGTTTAACCTTTAACCTTTGTTTAATCAGAAACATTCATCCCTTCCCATAGTTGCTAAATATCTTGCCTTCTGTGTTATCTCCTTTGAGGGTCTAACCCTGACTGACTGCCTATAATATTTTTATCTAACTCGGCTGTGTGCAACATTCCCCCCTCAACTGCCATGAGGGAAATATGGACAATGACCACTCTGGCTTCTTCAGACTGAAAGGGATCATAGCTGCGAACTGGCAGTCAGAGATACTCTCCAGAGATTCTAACTAAAGGCCCTCAAGAGATACCGGACATTTTTTATCTTGAGTAGGTGGAATAACTTTAAATCTGGAGAAGATAAACCCAAAGAAATTATTAAACTTACATGGGCCAAATAACATCAGTGGAATAATTATGAATGCAGCCAAAATGACTTTTACCAATAGTAATGGACATTTTGTGAAAGCAAACTAGTTTTAACTCAAACTTGTCTGTATAAGGAATATATATTACATTTGTAAAAACTAGTCTTAGTGTAAATTGGGTTAATAACCAACCTATATCTCAATTACAGCTAAAGCAAGATGTCTTCTAAAGTCTGTTTCTTTTGAGGTATGATGACTAGAAGGAAAGTCAGGGTTAGAGAACAAAGAGACCTGTGCCAATGGTCAGCAATAAGCTGGGTTTTCCTTTAGTCATGATTTCTAGGACTCCTCCTTGGAGATGACAGAGACTTTCTGGCCAGAGGGAGCAGGCAGGCCCAGTGCCTTCAGTCCTGCTGAACCATCTGGGAAGCTGAGTCTGAGCTCTGGGGTCTTCACCTCAGAGTGCAGTCTCACTTCTAGCAGCTGTTTTGGTAGTCAGGGCATGGCTTGTGCGTCTCTTGAGACAATCCCTCTTATTTTGGTCTGGCTTCCGACAGTCATAGCTGTGGTTGAATTCTTCTTGGAGCCAAGAGAATCAGACTTGCAACCTGTTTTTGGAGCCGCAACAAGGCAGCTATTTTTTTTTTATCTCTTTTTGTTTTCTCTCCCTGGTTTTCTCCCAGTCCCAATTATAGGAGATTATTTTCTTAATGTCCTCATCCTTTTTCATATGCCCCACTTTGCCACAATTAAAACATTTTGTAAGATTTTGTTTATATGAATTTTGTAATGTGGCAGCCAGTAAATTAGGTTTATAAGGTTCAGAACCAATATCTGTGCAAGCCTTAATATATTCCTCCAATGAAGCACCTCGAGCCTTTAATGGGCATATAACCCTTTGGCATTCTGAGTTAGCATTTTCAAAAGACAAAGTTTGCAGCAACATATCCTGAAGATCAAGTTGTTTGACCATTTTATCAATTGCCTCCTTGAGTCAAGAGATAAAATCAACAAAGAGCTCATTTTAAGACTGTATTACCTTAGTAAAATAATTTTGAGCTTCTCTGGGGTTTTTTTACCTTCTCCCATGCTCTGAGACAATGTAAATATGTCTGAACAATGGCCATATCATCATACTGAAGTTCAGCTATTATACCAAACCATGCGCCTGATCCAGTAAGTTGATCCACTGTTTTAGTGATAGGCGGATTTTGACGTCTGTTTATCCTGTCCTGAGTGTCTGCTTCATCTTTCCACCAGGTACAGAATTGAAGATATTGTCCTGGTTCCAAAATAGTATGGCACAACACATCCCAATCATGAGGAATAAGCCTATGTTCATCTACCAATCCTTGTAAGAGGTCAACAACAAGGACAAAGTAAGAGATGTGGTGCTGCTTTCATGTTTTGCAGTGTCCTCATCAACTGGACCCCTTGAGGGATTACCTTTCTGAGTCTGAGGAATCAGTTGCAGACTCGATCCCTCAGAGTCAGACTGCAGGGGCTCCAAAGCCAAGGAAATAAGATTACACAAAGACCACATGTTTAAAGGTATAGGTTTTCGTTGTTGTGCTCTGTGCAGAGCTTTCATAACCTGCTTCCAAACTTTTAAGTTTAGAGCATTTTTCTTTAGGCTGAAGCCAACAACAATGCCTTTTTATTAAGAAAAATAATTCTTCAAAACTCTTTGGTTTCACCTTTACCCCCACTCCTTTGAGTAATGTCTCTATAAGATGGACATATTCTTTTTCTATTGAAGCGGAGTTTCCCATTACTTCGATCTCTCATGGTGGTCTCGCCTACTCTGGGTGTACTTTTCCCATGCTGTCAGGCCTCTCTTAACTCACCGTTGGTTGTCTTCCATGCCCCATGTTTGTTCCAGAATGACAACGGCATGGAGAATTTATTCCTTAGAATCAGGGTCAGAGTGCTCAGTGATCCAAGTGCTCAACCCCTACAGCCAAGGGAGAAGGAAGCCTGGCTACTGCTCCAGCTGGCAGCAGACTATGGCACCATCCATGCAGTAGTGATTTTAGGTGCATTGAGAATGCAAGAGGTCTGAGGTTAACAAGGCTTCCACCTAGATTTCAGAAGGCCTGGGAGGCCAGGCAGTGTGCCCCTGAGAGGCAGTATGTAAAACTCTGAGTGAGAAGCCTATTCAGTGGAAACTGCAGAAGTTTGGAAAAGCCAGGAACATGGATTGTGCACAGAGGGAGCAAAGCCAGCCTAAGAGAGAAGCCATGGGAGCTACAACTACCAAAAGTACTATAGGGGCAGAGATGCATAGAGCTTACAATTTGCTACAGTGTGTTTTGGGTGTTTCACAAATACCTACAGGATTTAATGTTGGCCCTTCTGGATTTTGGACTTGTGTTAATCCCAATGCTTGGTATTGTGCTGTGTGTACCTTTTGGAGTGGTAATGTTTGTTTTGTGCCTTTGAGTGTTGGATATGTTTAACTTCATTTTTATAGGGGCTCACAGATACTTGAGACTTGGACTTTTCAGCAATGCTGAAACTGTTGGGACTTTGGCAATTCTTAGAGATGGACTAAAATGTCTTGCATAAAGGGATGTGCATGGGTCTTTGAGGGTTCAGGGGTGGAATGTTATGGTTTGTGCATAGGTGTCCCCCCAAACCCTCATGTAGTCATGGGGCAGCTTCTGGAATTTGTGATTGATTATTGTGGGAATGGGTGCTGCACCTCCCCTGGGGCAGGTGATTTGCATTTCAATGTAAGAAAGGAAGAGAAGTTAGCTGCTTGAGCAGCTACCTCTACCTGCTTTTTGCTCTTAGCTGCCACCATGAAAGGCTGCCCTCTGCCATGTGCCACCCTACTTTGGAGCCAGCTGAATATGGCCTGAAACCTCCAGCAACTGTGAGCTAAATTTCCTTCCTTCCTTCTTTTTGAGTGTCAGGTATTTGTCCCAGCAATGAGAGAAGAGTAACTAGGACAGTCAATTTTCCATCAGTAGAAGAAATAGAGATAATTGAAAAATAAGAAGAAAGTTTTCCTTTTGTTTTATCATTTTAAAGATAACAATAAAAATAGAAATAAAATAAAAATTTCAAATCACGCTGATAGGGGAAGATAATAACACATTGCACATTGTTATCTTCATAGTAGTCATTAGGATTACAAGATACAGACATGAAATAATGTTCAGGTAGTAATGGCACAAATCTTTCTATTTAATGAACTAAGAGAAGTTGGCTGTGTGACTAAACACCTCCCACAGGTCCCCACCTCTTAGAGGCTCCACCATCTTGCAGAACCTCACTGTGAACACAGGGGCCTTTGGAACCCATTACAACAGATTACCTGTAGGTGATCTGCATCTTAGTTTTAAAGTTTGGGTAAAGTTTATAGGTTTCTGCCTTATTTGGAGCATGTAAAACTCTTCACTGGTCTTTCTCTCATTTTCTGAATCTTCTTGCTCATACACTGAAAACATATCTTTTAGATACTGTATTTTCTTTTTCCCTTTAGATTGAATTTGGACCTCACATGCTAAAGATTGATGTTCCTGTGTACACATGGCCTGAACTCTCTCTCCTGATATTTGCTGGCTATAGGCATTACCAGCAGCGGTAATAATTTTACTTAAAATATGTGGAGTGTTTAATACATGATGATAGTTTTGTAAAATTGCTTAAAATTATTTTAAATTAATTTTTTAAAACACCTTTATGAGCTGGGGAGATTACTCTGTAGAATGAGTCCTTGCCTCAAAAGCACAAGGGCTTTCAATTCCTAGATTGAGTTCAATCCCTAGTTTCACAAAAACAAAATAAAACAAACAAACAAAAAAAAAACTTGTATGAATTGAATGTGTTATTAGACCATATTACAGAAAATGAGACTGATACTGGGTTAGCTTGACCAAAAACATGCTTAGGTAGACTAAAAATTTTAAATGATAAAATAGTTGGCATTCCTAAAATGTAATTATTGAAGCAAGTGTAATTCACCTGCTTATTCTGTACCTCTGTCAAGATGTTTCAGCTATACTTTTCCAAATGAATATCTATCCTAACTCACAAGCACATGCACAAATGGCTAAAATGTCTTTAAAAACCACTAAAACAACAAACAATCAGGAGCATGTAGTTAGAGAAGCAGTGTTTGGTCCAATAATCCATAATAGTAGTGGGTTATCTGCAGAACTGGCATTGTCAGAAGTTATTGACTTGAGCCTTTTATAGCTAAGCGTATGTTATGGTTTATGTCTAGTTGTCCCTGCACAGCCTCATGCAATCGTGGGACAGGGACCTCTAGAGTTTGAGACTTGACTCATGATCCACTGGGATTATGTGTTTTAGTACTGATGGGATTATGAGTCTGAGTTCTTCTGGGATTATGGGTGTGGCCTAAGGCAGATAGGCTGAGGCAGAGAACCTAAATATAATATAAAGAGAGACAGAGAGACAGAGTCTCATTCTTGTTCTCTGCTGCCCTGGTTGGTTGGTTGCCTCTGGCACCATTTTGTTGCTGTTCCACCACCAGGAACTGCTGCTCTCTGCCATGTGCCACTCAGCCTTGGAGCCAGCCATGCATAGACTGAAACCTCCAGTAACTGTGAGCTAAATAAACCTTTCATTCCTTCATTTTGAGTGTTGGGTATTTGTCCCAGCAATGAGAGAAGAGTAACTAAGACAGCATATTAATGTGGCTTTACTTTATAATCTCTTTTCTGCTGAATGGTTAAGACCAAATTAAAGCAAGACCTATATAACTAAAATTGTAAATTTTGTATCTGACAAGGTCAGTCAGATCCCCTCAGGATTTAGGGACTTCTCCAAATACAACTTCTCTAACTGCCGTGGAGCACCCATCTCTGACAAAACAAAATAAAAAAGAGGGATGTGTTGAGAGCCAAGAAGCTAGGAAATCAATCAAATATATAAAGATGGGACTTGGCCCAGTGCCTAAAGCAAACAAGCTCCTCACTTCTGAGATGAACGTCCTGTGTGATTAAGGTTAGCTATCAGTTGCTAGGCAACATACTGTCATGCATCACTAACTTCACAAAAATGTAAATAAAAGACCATTCTGTGGTGAAAACACACACACACACACACACACACACACACACACACACACACACACACACGAGAGCTAGGACAGATATACAGCTACTTTCTCTTAGTTCATTGAGAAGGTCTGTATTAATGGGTGTCTCGATAAGATATCATGCCTGCATCTTGTCGTCTCAACAACTACTAGGAAGACAACAATATGCAATGTATTAATAATTGTAACTGTCCTACTAACCTGATTTGAAACTGTTTCATTGCTATTTTATCTCTCTTTTCTCATTAAAATGAATAAACCATAAATAAAAAAAGAAGAACCCATAGTCGCCCTGTGTCACGAGTATGAGTAAGGCAACATGTATTCTCTTTCACTTTGAGAAAGATAAACTGTGCTGCACTCATACTAGAATCTTATTAATTAATATTTTACTCACTTTTCTTGTTGAAGAGACAAAATGCTCAACACCCAAAACTAAAGGCAGAAGGGCTTGTTTCAGCTCCCTGTTTGTAGGATTAAGCCCTGGGATTTGCAGGCTCCAAGATGAAGTGGTGCTGCCCACACCCAGGATGGGCTTCTGTCTTTCCTAAATCCATTTGGCTATGTCCAGAGCTGCACTAATTCTGGCTGGTGGACTGCACTAGTAGCACATCTCTTAAGCCCAGCCTCCCGGATCTAGAACCAGGTAGCGCCAGCAATCTCTGCCAGCCAGTGCAAAGCGCCTTGGGGTGACATCTAGTTGTGAGCCATCACAAGCAACAGAATGGAATCCACTGTAGATGCACACAGAACCAAGCATGAAGCTCATAAATGTAACTGGAGAAACGAAACCTTCCAAAAAAAATGCACATGCTAAGGGAATCACATTCCCTTCTTCTACTGAGAAGGGAAAATATACTTCATACCAGTTTGTTCCAAATGAATTAACACTGACTGTTGTTATTTGCTTAATTTTAAGTACACTACAATGAAACAATATGAGGTATGATAGTGAAATATAGTAAAAGCTTACATTTTAAAATTACACTACGATAAAAGATGAACCCACACTGATTCCTCTCTAAATATTTCCCTTCATTTCAAACATACTGACTCCATCATTCTCACTACTTTCTGAAAGAGTAAATTCTGGGAATAACTATTTGTGTTAATGTGGCTGCAATGTGTACTGATTTGATTCAAAATATTTGTATTTCTTGATCATTTTAACTTTGTCTGTGAATTAGACGTCAAACAACACCAGATCCTTTAACTACGGTGAATGGACATTCACTGTGATATTTTTAAGAGTCTGCATCTTGGTTCGATAGCACTCAGCAGCAGCATTCTCCTTATTTTCATCAGAATTTTTTTTTTCTGAACTTATGCATTTGGTACAAGGTCTCACTATACAGATTGGACTTGCAGCGATCCTCCTGCTTTCAGCCTCTCCAGTGCTGAGACTACAGGCATGCGCCACTATGCCAGGTCTCTGTAATCAGCTCAGCACAGCCAGGGGTAGGGCCGGAATTTTCATCAGAATTTTAAAGACATTTCACAGAGGCAGACTTCCAGTATGGCTTCCGAAAGTAGGAAGAATGATGAATGAAGTACCTCCCAAGTGAGGAGGATTACAAGAAATCTGTCTTTTATTGTGATAATTTTTTTAAGCACTTGAAATGCTGGCTGTATATTTTCATCTCCTCCTGTATAAATAATCCACATCAAGGTCTCAGAATCCATGCTGCTTTCCTATTTGTGAAAACTGTGATATTTTCATAAATTCTAGTAACCTTTTCTATTTTTCATAGTTTGAAGTGAGTCCTGAACCTAGTCCTTGATGTTCTTTTCTCTCTACTCTAGCAATTGTTCTGGCCAACAGGTACTTTGATGTGAAAGTTCTGAACTTGGTGCTCTCTCTCCCTCCTCAACAACCCTAGGATTTCAATAGACCTTTTGTTCCTCTAACGGTTGCAGTAAGACAGATTTCCTTTATGAATAGAACAAAATCAAAGCAGCAGTTAAGTTGTTCCCCTAACATTATGCCATCTGTTCCAAGGAATGGAACTCTCTCTTCCTTGTTCCTCTTCCTGTTTTGAACCTAGCAAAACAGTTCTTTGTATTGTTCTTAGCATATTTTTAAAGGCTCAGAATTTTTATTAGCCTCCTTGGCACCCTTACAGTTTCTTGTAATTCTTACATTTGTATTTAGATTCCAGCACTTTCTCCTCTTTTTCCTCATTCTAAAAGTAAAATTATCAGAAAAATCTCCAAATCACACTAATTTTCTTTGGTAAAACCACACTTTCATTGCTCAAAACTTTCTTTTTTCCTTTACAGGCTCTAACTGTGCAATACTGTGACACATATTTATACCTAAAACACAAATAG
>PVKN010032651.1:0-12216 GCA_004027915.1 Capromys pilorides
ACACATTTAACAATCACAATGTAAATATTTGTGCTTATTTAAAATGTACACAGAACTGACTTTCTAATCTTTCACCCTAAAAACAAGTGACAGAACTGTCCTTGGAGCTAGCCAAGCAGCAAATGGTCTTTGGACCATAGCTAATTTGCCAGTCAAATACACAGCCTCCTTTGTCTAATGAGCTCCACAACCAGAAATCAAGAACTCTCATCTTAGCTGCTTTCTCCCCAGTGAAAGGGCCAGGTTGAGGAAGAACATGAGGCAGAGGATTTTAGAGTAAACAATACCAAATAATACATGAAGACAAAAGTTCTATACCTTCAGAGCCCAGTGCTCATCTCCTGTAGGGACTTTAATTTTTTATATTTCCTCTTACAATCTAATTAATTGTGTTACATGAAAGAATTCAACATGTTTAAGTTCAATTTTTCTTTCTCTAAATTCATGTATGAACTATTTCTATTTCTCTAAATCCACTAGTCAGTTATACCTAGTATATGTAACATAGGTACAATTGTACAAGCATCCCATTTGTTTCATGTAACTCACCTGAAAAATCTCTTCCATACTTTGAGTGTGCAAAAACAACCCCAAAGTTTTTATTTCTATCTGTAGCTTTCTATTTTACTATAACTTTTTAAAGTTTGTTTAGCTATTACTTTCTTAAACCTTAGATCATTCTCAGCTATAACTTCTCTAATTTAAATTTGAAATTTGTTTGTCTAAATCACTTTTTGGGTTTTTTCTCCTTTAGGGGCTTGGTTGATTTCCTTGAGGTTTAGGCCTAAGGCTGAAGGTTATGAACATCTTCATAGCTCAAGTCAGTAGCACTTTCGGTGAAACAGCTGTGGTCTCGTTATGTGACTTCCTTTCACCAGAGTGAGTTTCATTAGTAGAATTTCTCAGTAGGAACCACCCATCTGTGGTCTGCTGCTCATGGCCACTGCTAAAAACCCACTGACATCTTCAAATTTTCTGAGACCTGGGCCTTTCAGAAATCTCTCAAAGATGAGTCTGACCCATCTATCCCAGAAGAAAGAACTCCTCTATGGACAGCCATCACTTTTGCCTGCCTCAACATACTGCTCCAGTCACAGGGCTTCCAATGAAGTGACTACATCTACCTGAAGCAGACAAGCATTTCCCTACAGACCATGACACAATCCCCAGGCATTTCCTTGCACCCTCAGCAGCTCATAGTTTAGCTAGGGAGTATGATGAGAGCTCACACTTTATAAATCCAGATTTCTAATGCCTAGAAGCTACACAGTTCCTGTGAGACAGTATGACTGCACCTAGGAAAGATGGCCCTAAGAGTTTGTACATCGTAGCCTGGGGAAGAAATTGTAGAAAAGTAAGAAATCCTATACACTACTGGTAGAGATATAAAATGGTATAGTACTTGAGTGCCTACATGACTTTAGAAATACAATTACACTATGATCAAGAAATTCTGCTTTGGGAGATCTGTATCTATATAGCTGCATATACAGACATTTTTGTATCTAGGTATAGACACAGATCTCCAAAAATTTAAAGCACAGGCCTAAATAGATATTTGGACACTTATGTCTGTAGTAGAATTGTTCACCATAGCTAAGAGTTGGAAGCAATTCAAGTATACAACAAGGAATGAGTGGATAGACAAAAGGGATATGTACATACTCTAGAATATTATTCAGCCTTAAAAGGGAAGGAGATTCTGATGCATGTTACAACATGTGTGAACATTGAGGACATTGTGCAAAGTGAAATAAGCCAATTTTATAAGATAAATACTTCACAGTTCCATGTATGTGATGTATCTAGAGTCATCAAACACAAAAACAGAGAGCAGAAACATGGTTGCTAGGCACTACAGGAAGGGAGGATAGTGAGCTTAACAGCTGTAATGTTTCAGTTTTGCAAGACAGGAAGGTTCTGGAAGTTGATTGCTCAGCAATCAACATTTAACACTGTTCAACTATAATATGTACTTAAAAATTATTAAAGTGGTTAATAAAAGTTATATAGTAGAATAAGTGCTTGGTTGGCAAGTTCAGGGTCCTGAGTTCAATCTCTGGTACTGTAAAAAAAAAAGAAAAGAAACAAAATTAAATTGTTTAATTTAAAAATTAATACACCTAGCAAATAAATCTCCCTGTTGAGCAAATATATACAGAAGTGACAGCTCTTTCTTTTACAAGCCCATTGGTTTTCACATATTGAATTTTTTAAAAGAAAAAATAGGTAATTATTAAATCATCTACAGTAGGAAAAGCACAGCAAGCAAAAGTTCCTCTCCTCTCATTCCTCCTCACTTTACTGACACGATCATGTTATGATGGATTCAACAGTCTTTGTGTGAGGATTAAGGTAAGAGAGATGGTTTAAGCACTGTTACTCATCTAGCAATATGACAAGTATTACTTGTTCACAAGGGAGGATACATCTCACCATCTCTCCAACAGACAAAAATAGTTAAACAGAAAAGGACAGATGACCTGGATCTTGAGATTTAAAAAACCGACCAGTAAACAAGTTTTCTTCTCATTCTAGACATCAAACTGAGACTAAAGAGGAAAGATATAAATGATAGTACTGATTAGTTTAACTCTGACATCAGCAAAGGCTTCAGTGCTTTGGCACACAAGGACATCTAAGAAATATCAATGGAAGATAAGAATATGGTATTTGTTATTTGGACAGTAGTTATTTTATCTCTCTAAGCTCAGCTTTCTCTTTTCAAGAAATGGAAATAAAATTACTAATTCACAGACTATCAGGACTGTGAAATGGGTCAACTGAAGCATGCTATCAAATTGACTAGTACATCAGATACACATAATTGTTACCAGTCCTGGGCAGAAAACCATTTTAAAAAAGCTCAAGCAGAGTTTGAATTATGTCTCTTAAAAATGGAAAGCAAATAGATGAGTTTTTAAATCTTTAGTTTCTTGAGTGATATCTCAGTTACTTCTTGCATTGCTGAGACAAAATACCTGACACTCAAAGTTAACAGGAAATGTTTTAATTCACAGTTTGTAGTGGTTTCATTTAGTTCTCAGACAGGGTGGGATAGAAAACGGGCATCACAGAGGAGAAACAGTCCATGGTATGGCAGGGCAGACATAAGGCAGCAAGAAGCAAGCAACAGAAGCAGAAGCAGCCTGCCTTCTTTGTGGTCCTTTATATTCTATCCAGGTTTACCATTCCTTTGGGCAATCCCACCCCATGAGGGTGGGGTACCTTTAATTCTAATATCACACCCCTAATCCCAGTATCACACCTTAGATCTAGCCATCATTGAGAAGCTTCACCTATAAGCACTTGTGCCTTTGGAGGGACATCTACACACAGCCCAAAACGTTCACCCTGCCCCTCAAAATACTCATCTACATCCTTTTGTGCAAAACGTATTCAGACCATCTCTAAGAGCTACCAAAATCCCAACAGTTTCAGCACTGAGAAAGAACTGGGGATATTACTCAGTGGTACAAACACCCACTTGGCCAAGACAAGGTCCTGAGTTCAATTCCTGGTAGCAAAAAAAAAATCAGCTTTGATGAAAAATCCACATCCAAATTCTCCCCTGAGATTTAAGACAAACTCTTAGCTACAATCTCCCTGTATAAATAAAAAAAAAGTTAAACACTACCAACATATAAAAGCACATTTGAAATAGCAGAATAGAAAAGAGTAGGACAGAAGCAAATAAAAAAATTCATCAGAGTAAACATTAAATCCTATAGAGCCATCTCTAGCATCCAAATCAGCTGGGGCCAAATGTGAAGTCCAAAGGGCTTAAGTAGCTCTGGGCCTATGACAGTCTGGTAATTGCAGCTTGGGCTGACTTTTCACTTCTTGCAGCTTTTCTCAGATGATCCACATTCCTGGCTTCTCCAAACTTCTAGAGTCTCCACTGTACCTATAGCTTTACACTCACAGCCTCACACAATGCCCCCAAGGGCACAATTCCTGACCTCCCAAGCCTTCTTCTGAAATCTGGGTGGAAGCCTGTCTAACTCTCAACTCTTGCATTCTGCATGCACCTAAACCCAGCACCACATGGGCGATGCCAAGATCTGCCTCCAGCTGGAGCAGAACACAGGTTTCTCTGGATTGCCTGGATTTCTGAGCACTATGAACCTAATCCTGAAGAGCAAGTTCTTAGGTAGCTACCATTCAGGAACACGGTGCTCTGAGGCTTTCTTCTTAAAGCAAAGTCTTTCATCTTTTCAGTTTTGAAGCTGCAAAGAGTGTAGTCCTGCTGATTCTTGTGATGTGCTCAGGCCATTTTTTTATTGTGCTCCTCCTTCTCAACAACCAAGTTTCCTCTGCTCCATCTATTCAGTCTACAACTTTAGTGGAGTTTCATTTCTGGCCAACCTCAAAATGTTTTCAATCATCCTGTAGGCTCTTTTCTTTTGATTCTCAAAATTAATCTGGCTAAAAGCCTTCCCCATCACCTATGAAGCCATGCCATCACCTAAACATTAAATTACCTTGAGATTTCTTCTCCTCAGGGCCAGAGAGATATCTCAGCAGGCAAGCTTAGGCAAGTGCAGGGACTGTGGTTTGATCCCCAGTACTACATGCCATGTCAGCCCCACCTCCAGAAGGGCTGAACCAGCTACAGAATCTTGGTATAGTGGCCACACCTATAATCTCAGCGCTGGGGAGGCTGAAAGCAGGAGGGTAACCATGAGTCCAAGCTGCATAGTGAGACCCTGTAACAACAAAATACACTAAAGAAAGAAAGAAAGAAAGAAAGAAAGAAAGAAAGAAAGAAAGAAAGAGAAAAGAAAAGAAAAGAAAAGAAAAGAAATTTATTCTCCAAGATTAATTAGTCCCCTGCCTTTAATCGCGGTCTCAGGTAGTCTCTGGATGTAACAAAAATGCACTCAGATTTTTTGCCAAAGGATAATACAAATAATCTGCAGCCCAACAGCCAATGCAGCACTTGTTCTTAACTCAAATCTTTTTTTAAGAAACTATAAAAAATAGTAATAAAAACAACATTAGAAATGATATAGAATTTCACTAATTCTATTACTAATTACAGGACTTCAATAAGGTTTTTTATACTACGTATCATTGTCTTCAAGTTCTTTGTTAAGATTACCAGACATCAGCATGCCAAATTGGTCAAAAGCATTAAGAAGAAGAAAGAAAAAATTATGCAGTAATTGCTCCTTTCAATAGACCAGCAGAAATCATCAGTAAAATTTACTTTTTTGCTTCAGTCTCTCTTTCCTCCTGTCATTCATCCCAGTTGTTTCTTCCCTTTGAGCAGTTTCTTTCTGTTACACAATATCTATTGTACCTTTCAGATCTTATTTACTCTCTCAAGTTCTTACATTAGGGAGACAATATGATGTTTGCACATGCAGGTGTGATTTATTTCACTTACGAGAATGATCTGTAGTTATATCTATTTACCTATAAAAGTCTTGAGTAACCTTTTCATAGTTGAGTAATGTTCCATTGTATAAAAATAACACACCTTTCTTTAATCCATTCCTCAGTTGATGGGTTGTTTCCAAGATTTACCTAAGACAAATTGTCCCACTATAAACATGGGTGCACATATATCACTATGGTATCTTGTTTTTAGCTCTTCTGAAAAAAAAATACCCAGGAAAGAAGTAGCTGGGTTTAATGGGACCTCTAGTCCTAGCTTTTTTGAGGAATATTCACACCGATTTCCACAGTGGTTGTACAAGTTTATACTACCACCCCAACAGTATAGAAGCATTCCTTTTACTCAGAGCTTTGCCATCATTTGTTATTGATTGACTCCTTGACAATGGCCATTCTTTCTAGGGTGAGATGGAATCTTTAGGTTGTTTTAATTTATATTTCTCCAATGACAATTTCTATGGAACATTTTTTCATATTTTTATTTGCTATTTGTATTTCTTCACCTGAGAAGTGCATTCATTTCAGCTGACCATCTTTTAATTCAGGTCTTTGAATTTGGGAGCATCATTTTTTTAATTCTGAAAACTTTAAAGCCTCATATTTAATAGTTTGATTTCTATCCAAATTCTGATCTTCTGAACTCTGATCAGAACCTCCAATCAAGTACAGTTTAAAGCATTCCAAGGCTGTTTCCAAAGCCAGAATTTTCAAATCTTACCAAACTTTCCACAAGGTAGTTCCAATGGCTCCTAAACCATATAGCCAAGTAGCTTGTAACCACAGTGAACACTACACCTGGTACCAAAATCTGTCTTTAGTCACATTTCCCATTGTTCAAACAAAATAACTGATGCTCACAAGCTTAGGGAGAAAAGGTTTACAGAGCTCATTTTTAGAGGCTTCAGTCCACAGTCACTTATTCGAAGGCAGGGTGGCATAGCAAATGGGCATCACAGAAGAAATAGTCCATGGCATAGTAAACCATGCAGAAGGGAGCAAAAAACCAGTGGTTCTGGTGGCCATGACAACAGTGGCAGGAGCAACAACCCATCTTCTTTCTATCCTTTTATATTCTATGCAGGCTTCCTGTCCTTTGGGCAGTGCCATCCACACCAAGAGTGAGACACCCTCAGTTCCAGCATTCCACTCTTGGTCCACCCAACTTAGAAAAGCCCCATCTATGAATACATGTGGCTTTGGGATAACATCTAGATACAAGCCATAACAGCTGGTATGTCCAGATGTACATTATTTTTTTCAGATGTACATTTTAGAGAAAGAATGTTTATGTAATATGTTAGTAGTCAAGATCAGAGAACAATTAAGGATGGAAGACCAGTTTGGAGCTTAATATAAGGTTATAGAAACCAAAAGAAGGATGTATCATGGTTACTGTGTAATTGAGTGAGGCATCCAAGTTGTTGCTGTTTATTTTCACTCAGTAGAAATAAGGATATTTTTGTAAGCATGGGAAAAGCTTAAAAATCTCCCAAGAGGAAAAAAAGATAGCTATGAAAAATTTTCTTTAAAACCTGAAAGCCTTTTTCCTATGTGTCCTATTATAAAAAAGCAACCAAGGTTTCATAACAATATGTGAGAGTAAGAACTGAGAGGAAGCTGCCTGACATTTCTTTTGGCATTAAAGTTCCAGAGCTTCAACTGCCTGGCGCTGTAAATGACAACAGCAAATGTCCCTGACTTAGGAAGGTTTGACTTAGGGTTTTCAACTTTATGTTAGTATGAAAGAAACGTGTTCAGTAGAAACTGTACTTTTGTAGTAAGTCTTGATCTTTCCCTGAGCTAGCCATCTGTTAACTCTTTCCTCTCTTGTAATGCTGGTCATCATCCTCTCAGTCATAGAACCAGGAGAGAAACAACTGACACTCCTCAGTGTACTATGGTGCTGAGTCCAAATATTTAATGTTAGTATATTTTGTGTATTTCCAGCTTTCAGTATATTCATTTTGTGATAAATTTATTGGAACATAAATCCATCTTAAATTTATTAAGGAGTATATGTACTTGGAAGATCTTATCAGCACCTTAGCAGATTCTGAGTAAATTGTTCACAGGCAACATTAGAAGGTGATTTTGGTTAAGCAGTGATTGATAAAGTGAAACCTATAAGTAAATGGATGTCAGGGTTTGAAAAATCATGTGTATAGTCCTATGTAGGTACAACAGGAGCTTTCAAAGTGTTTTTATTAACAGCATTTTTTATTTAAGTCATACACAGATCTATAATATAAACTGTTAGTAATATGATGTGCTCAAGGCTAAGAATATGGATGAAAAAGGGCATCATGGCTCCACAGCCTCCTAGGTTCTCCTTCTAGAAAGCCACACTGAAAAATACCCTTGCAAAGATAAATCAAACTTCCACATTTTCAAATGGTCTTTGCAATTTGGCCACTGAATACTGCTAAATGGGAGCACCCATGTGGTGAAATGAAATTTTAACATATGAAGTAGACACTTCCATCCCATCCCACACCTATCCCTTCTTTGTCATCTAACCCTTATACATGAATCAAATTAATTACCTCATGTAGTCAGAACCAAAATAGTGATAATAAGAGAACAAAAACTTCTAGTCACATAGCTCTACATTACATATATTTTATACCTTATAAGAAACTTCTATAAATCCATGTCATATGAAATAATCTTGTGCTATGAGGCTTTTTAAGTATTAAATACTGGCTTTTTAAGCATAAGGATCTAAGTTCAGAAGGATTTATGATTAGACTACTGAGGGAAAAAATAAAAATAGATTCATTAAAAAGCATTCTAGAATAAGAGAAAATGTGGACGTTCTAAGTCCTTGGTCAATTCCTACCCCTTGGGAAGAAAAAATGGCTGAAGCTCCATGAGATCTGGAGAATTCTGATGGCTGAACCTCACCTCCCAAAGCACAAATCAAGGAGTCCACAGCCTTGAAAACCAAGAGTAGGTTGTGATACACTTACCCCATCAATACGTCCTGGAGAGAACAGACAGAACACTGTGTGGACAGAGGGAATGCATGACTCTGGATCCCAAAAGGACCAGAGAAAGTGGAAAACAAAACCAGAAAGACTCTACCTCCAAGAAGACACAGTAAATCCATTTGGAAGGTAGGTTGAGATAATATTTTGAAAGACCAAGTTAAAGTTTAATACATGATTTTTGCCAAAAGCACTCAGATTACAAATGGCTTTTAATCAAGAACCATGATCACTGCTATATTTAAACACATGCCAAAAGCTGGCAGCTATGCAGGATAAGATAGGACAATAACAGAGGAGCATCATCCTCTCATTGGTCCTGTCTCCTAGAATGACAAATGAGGAACTACCAGGCAAGGAAGATGGGGTGCTGAAGACATGCACCAAATGGATGTGAAGCTCACTTTTTCACAAAAGAGAAACTCCGTGAACAAGAGCCCTCTTTTAGACTTCAGCTTGGGAAAATCTAGCCTATAGTTTCTAAATTCAGTCAGATAGCTGTTGCCATGCACAGATGCTGTGTCTCAGAAAACTGGATCTTCCAACTTCCCCTACAGATTTGCAATATACTCACAATATACTTACCAGGATCAAGACTTCAGAAAAAAACAGCAGGATGTCTCACATGTCCTCAATAAGCACAAAAGATCATCCACAGTGCAAAAGATTGACAGAAGACAAAAGATAATGTGTTTCAATATCTTCAAATATACCTGATACTTGATACTTCTCATTTAACTACTGCATTAATTAGAACAGACAAAGATGCATAGGGCAACAAAGTAATTCTCAAATATTGAAGCTTTTTTTTTTTTGCTTTAAGTTCTACACACACCACTGGTCAGCAGAAATGGTTTTGCACATACCTTCCTAGGAAACCAGGCTGACAGAGGCCCCATCATCTAGCATCCCAAGACACCTAAGTCCAAAGATCCAGGGGTCTCTTTCACTTATTATCCGTGCGATACAACTAGTCACATGGCCCCGATTTAATGGCAAAGAGACCTACAATATGGAAGGAAATGTGTAAGGTAAGCACTAATTCTGTATGCCACAACTGGATAGATTTTACAATATAATGATGTTAACTTTTAAGGAAAAATTGTCTTCAGATAACTTATAGAATATTGAAAGTATAACTTAGGGTCAGCCAGATAGCTCAGCAGACTAAAGTGCCTCCTTAAGCAAGTGCAGAGACCAGGGTTCAATCTCAGCATGCCAAGCCAGCCCTATCCCCAGGGCATGCTAAGATGGTGACTGAGACTGGGTGTGGTGGTGCGTGTCTGTAATTCCAATGCTTGGGAGGCTGAAAACAGGAGAATCACTATGAGCTTGATCTGTTTTGTGAGACCCTGTATAACATACATACAAAAAAAGAAAAAAAAGTACAAGCTTACCTATCATCAGCTGTGCATGCATTATTACTCCAGCTCTATATATAATCTACACTGTGAATTACATTAAAACTTTCTTCTGCGGCAAAATTCAAAACATGAATTAGATAATACTAAAATAATTTCAACATCAACTCAACAAAATTTGAAACATCAATAAAATTTGCAAGTATTTTGCAAATTGTGTATTTGTTTAAGGCACCCCTCACCCAAGATTTACTATAAAATCAATTGTTCTACTTACCAAGATAATATTTTTCTAAAAACTTTTCACTAAAGATAATGTCCAGAAAAGTTCCAGTGGTGCAATCAGTTAGCATGGTGCTTATAGAAAATGTTCAGTGATTATATGTAGGTGTATGGATTTTGTTTTGTTTTGTTTTTATTTTAGCAAACAAGAAGCAAATTTAATCCTGAGCAGAGATTGAGAGTATTTTATCCTGCCAAGCATAACTATGATTTGGAAAGATTAATCTGACAAATGTGCCAAATAGGTTGAAGCAAATAGAAAAAGAAAGCAGCTAAGTACTTAATACCAAGGTTCAGCTGTGAAGTAATGTTTCCTTTTCAAAAAAGTGAGATGCCCTGAACAATAGCCCTCCTTTAGACTGAAGCTAGGGAAAAATCTGTCCTGAAATTTCTCAACTTCATTGTCTCAGGACAGTGGACCTTCCTGGTTCCCCTTCTAACACATTAGTGCCCATCTTGAAGTCAGAGGAAATAGAGCTCTCAGCTTCTGGATTTGCCATAACCACAAGTTCTGACTCACACTAAGGGTAAACAGAGCAGAAGTAACATCATAAGGCATAGGGCTTGGTGAGCAGAATGCCTGAAATAGAAAATGCCAGAGCTTAATATAGAAGAATTCTTACAACATCAAGCTTGTAAAACAGAACTTAATTCCCATTAGAAAAAAATTAGGTAACATTTTTTTAAAAATCAGCTATGTAGACTTCTCCATTCATAAATCATTTAAATATGAAAACTTCTACAGTGCTAACAATTTTCAACAGACACATTATCAGTTGTAATGATTTTTATTAAAAATAAAAGTTTTAAGCATTCATATTTTATCCTCCCATGTTCTAGGGTAAACATCGTTTGAGAGTTTTTGCTTATTTAGTACAATTTTGTGTTGATTTTATAGTCTACATACTGAAGGATTTGCAATACACAAGGGAGTTCCTTGAAAGTAACAGATTCTTAATTTTTTTCAGTCTGTCGTCTCCAGCATTAAAACCCATGCTCTACCTACTAGAAGTGAAGAGGCAAAGAAGAGAGGAAGAGAGGACTTAGGATCTTAAAGTTCTAGCTTCATGTATTACACTCACAGAATCCTCTAGCATTTTCCTAGATCCCAGACACTGTCAGAGAAGAGGAGCCACCAGTCACTTTCTCCTCCTCTCCTAGCATACATGACGCCCCTGGTCAACTGCTTTGGAAAAGGTAATTCCTATTGAAGACGTCCAAGTTTAAATTACATGTTCTTGTGCTCACTTCAGCAGCACATACATTAAATAAAATGTCCTTTACACTTACCGGTAATTCACCTGTACTTCTCATTTTCTTTATTTTGAGAGGAGGGGCAAGAAAGAAACTCAAATAAGGTAATATAAAAAGGTCAGCTGTCCCATCAAACTTAAGCAAATTTTAGTATCCATTTTTAAAAGAGAAATAAACGTAGGGTTAGATGATATATAAATTGTGAAAATATTATGAAAACATTAATCAAAAGATGGTTTATGGACTTGGGCACAGTGAGAACTCACTAGAAGACCTCAGGGATGAAGGAAAAGCATATGAGATTGGGTCCGGTTCTACTTTTAACAAACTAAGTATCAGAGCAGGCTACACTCCGCATTGTGCGTCTAGATGGTGTCAGTGATGCTGTCTTTCATAGTCTTTGTGAATGCTAATAAGGAAGTGTGGGCCAGATGCTATTACAGCCAGGTGGCTTACCTTAAAGTTAAATAGCTAGAGCCCCATATAGAGTGCATGCTCCCCTGAATTCATTTTCTGGAGGCTCAACACAGGGCTCATTCTTATCTGTGCTGCTTCTATCAAAACCCTATAGAGACCTAGACATCAAAGATACTGAATTTGACAACTCCAATATTAAAGACTACTGATAATAAGTCCTAAAGGATCTCAGCAAAATGAAATAATGTGCCAATTCTTTTTTATTTCTTTTATTTTAAAAGAGAATGTAAGAAATAGTAAAAAAAAAAATTAGAAAACAAACAAAACTTCAAAATGATATAAACTCAACAATGGCTGTTATGTTGTATATTGTTGTCTTCAAATTAGTTATTCAGATCACCAGATAAAAGCATGCAAAGTTGGTCAAAAAATTATAAAAAGTTTAAAAAGGAGAGAAGAAATAAACATTAACTGTTCCTTTCAATAGAGCAGCAGAAATCAGAAATCAGCAG
>PVKN010032652.1:0-12218 GCA_004027915.1 Capromys pilorides
ACAGAGATACAGAGATACAGAGAGGGAGACAGGCAGAGAGAGACAGAGACAGAGACATAGAAAGACAGACACGGACAGAGAGATCTGTGGAATGTACTTTGTTCATTATGAAGGCCTATGCTGGTGCCAGGACTGGTTCATCAGATATACAGTTTTCAGGACTTAGTATTTCCATCATTTTTGAACATTCCTTCTATATACTATTGCCCGATCCTTTTTTACTTTCCACAGCTTATATGGAAGACCACCGTGAAATTATAATTCAGGAGTAGGAGGATAATCAGCAAAAGAGGGGATAAGTCTACCAGCATTAAAAAGCAATAAAATTTCTGAGACTGAGCTTTGAATTTAGTTTTTTGCTTCATATCATCAGACAAAGTGTAAGAGAAACTATGGTGAGATATTCTGAGCTCGTGATTCAAAAAGGTTAGCGCAGAGGGAAGGTTAAGCAGGTTAAAAGCCTGGGGAGGCATGGAATATTTTCTAAATCCATGTTACTGGAGCGTGGTTGTTTACATTCTATTCCCATGTGTTTCGCTGTATTTACATGCCATATGTACTGTTAGTTCATGAATATGTTTTTCTTTAGAACATTGTAACAAAAGATATTTCCTAAGAAAAAAATATAAATCATTTCTTAGACTGTTTTATATCCTGGGCGCTGTGGTCCATCCCTATGATCCTAACTAGTTGGTAGGTTGAAGCAGAGAAGTCACAAGTTCTAGGCCAGCCTGAGAAATTTAGGGAGACTCTGTCTCAAAATAAAAAGTTGGGGCTGAGGTGATACTCAGCAGCATAAACGCCTGCCTGGCAAGTGCAAGGCCCCAAATTTGAAAAAGGAAAAGTTAGGCTGCAGTTTAGTCATATAGTCCTTGGGTTCGATCCCCAGTACTCCAAAAGAAAATTTTGTCATATATTTCCTCTAGTACTCTAGTTTACTCTAATTTTTAAAAATTGACGTGGACATATGCACATCTACAAGCTCCATACACCACACTTTGTAAAACTGTATTCTCCCTTTTTTTTTTTTTTTGGTGGTACCAAGGATTGAACTCAGAACCTTGCTCCTGCCAGGCAAGCACTTATTCTACTAAGCTATCTCCCTGGCCCCTCTCCTTTTTTCTTGTTTGAATTTTGTTCTGTTTTTCTTTTGTGTGTGTGTGTGTGTGTGTGTGTGTTTCTGGGGATCAAACTCAGGGCCTTGACACTGAGCTACATCCCCAGCACCCAGTCTTTTCACTTTTTATTTTGAGACAGTCTCTCTAAATTGCTAAGTTTCTCAGGCTAGACTGAACTTTTTTTTTTTTCCTTGTGGGATCAGGGTTTGAACTCACGACCCTACACTTGCCAGGCAGGCACTTGTGCCACGGAGCTATCTCCCTAGTCCCTGGGCTTGAACTTTTGATCAGTGCTTTTGCACAATGCTGTCATTACAGGTGTGGGCCATCTAGTCTCTGTGTTTGATGAAACAGGTACAAGGTTTACCACAGAGTGCCTACCTTGGCAGGGATCTTAAATATCACAAAGGTCAGTTTCCTTTTACGGATGCTCTCATGGAGGAGAGGAAGAAAAGGGACCAGACCTGCTCAAGATCCCACATCCTGGGAAAGATGGGCTGGGGCCTCCTGATCTCAAGATAAACCTTGCATGAACCACACAGGATACAGTTGGGCATGGTGGCATACATAATCCCAGCACCCTGGGGGGCTGAAGCAGGATGACAAATTTAAATCCAATCTGCACAATGTGGCAAGACCCTAACTGAAATTTTAAATGCAAGGGCTGGCGAGATATCTCAGGGGACTAAGCACCTGCTTAGGCAAGTGCAGAGACCAGGGTTCCATCCCCGGCACCACATGCCACACCAGACTTACCCTCTGGCACACTAAACCACCGAGTCTGGGTGTGGTGGTGCATGCCTGCAATCCCACTGCTGGGGAGCCTGAAAACAGGAGGATCACTATAAGTTTGAGCTGTGTAGTGAGACCCCCATACCAAATACATAAAATAAAATAAAAAAAGATTAAAAAGCAGCTGAGATGTAGCTCTATGCAAAAAAGTCCTGTGTTCAATACCCCCAATCTAAAAATTGTACAAGATAAAGAGAAGTAGCTAGAGGAAGGGAAGAATCTTTAAGGCTTAGACATTCTGGCAGCCTGCAGCTTCTGCAGGTGGGCAGTTTGTGCCCCTGATGAAAGAATTTTGCTGAGGAAGTGGCCCATGGTCCTCCACCAGAGGCCGAGTCATCAGAAGAAGGGAGGTCTCTCATGGGGCCCCCAGCTGCTTTTCCTTTCAGAGCCTGTTTTCCTGGGAGACAGGGGCTTGGGATGTGCCCTAAGGTGCCGTAGAGTTACCCGGAGCCCTAAGGAAATTTATGGCAGTCAGGACCTGCAGGGTAATATGAGAAAGGTCCTCTGGATAGATGTGTCTCCCTCACCCAGAGGTGCCCATGTTCCCACAGGACTGCTGAGCTCCCTTGCCGATGGCCAGTGAGGACCACCAGCAGCGCTCCCCTGGGGCTCAGCGCAAGTGTGGCACCAGATTTGGACTCTGCAGCCTAGCAGTTATTCATGCTGCAACCAATGGGAGCTACACAGATCCTTGCTCTGGCCCTGAGCGATGCTGGACTACTCCACATCCTTTTGGCACTCTGGGCTTCAGTTTCCTCATCTGCATGATTAGTTTCCTAATTGTTGTCCTGCTATGAGAATGAGGAAATTTAGGTTCTGAGGTCAGATGAACTTGGCTCCTAGCCCGGGGCTTCCCAAAAGAATACAGAGTTCAGAAAAGGACACAGACATGTAAACAAAGGGTTACAATAGACACTGGCACAAAAGCAGGAATCTTGCTGTTCGCTGCAGCCACTGAAGGTGGGGGGAAAAGGCAAGGCCCAGACTCTAGCGTAGGCACACGCCAGGAAGATAATCAGATGCATAATTAACTCGAGAGCTAATCATGTATATGACGGTGCCACGGAGGAAAAATAGAGGATGTTATGCAAATGTGAAACAGATCATAATATGACATAATCTTCTCTGTGGAGAAGATTTTGGATATTCTCCAAAGAGCAATAGGAAATCATCTAAGCAAAAGGGTTCTGGTGTTTGGGGCTAGCAAGATAGCTCAGCAGTCTAAAGCGCCTGCTTAGGCAAGCGTAGGCAACCACAGGGACCTCAGTTTGATCCCTGGCACCACATACTGCACCAGCCCCACCCCTAGGGCAGGCTGAGCAAGTCATAACATAAATAAATAAAGTTTAAAAAAAGGGTGCTGGTGATCACTGCTGTGACAAAAACTAGATTGGAAGAAGGCAACAGTGGAGGCATGGAGACCTGCCGGGTGGCTCTTGCAATAATCCAGATGAGGAACGGAAACGACATGGGTTAGGGCAGGGAGGAGATGATCAATGGAGGTAGAACTATCGGGACTCAGTGATGTATCAAGTGTAAAAGGGGATGGAAGAGGGTGGAACTTCCTTGGGCCTGCCTGGGAAGCACAAGGTCCTGAGTTTGATCCCCAGTACCACATGCTGTTAAAATGAAGTTAATTCTCTTGGGGCTGGAACGAGAGACAGTATAACATGGTGTCATTTCCTGAGAGCAGGGTATTGAAAATGGTGCCACTGGTGCTGGGGAGATAGCTCCGTGGCACAAGTGCCTGCCTAGCAAGTGCAAGGTCATAAGTTTGAACCCCAGTCCCGCAAAAAAAGAGAAAAAGAAAATGGTGCCACTGTGAGGGTCAGATCTTTGGTTCAACTTGGGACAGGTGGGGTTTTCTTGTTGTAGTGGTTGTGTGCTAGTTTGGTCTGGTCTGGGAAGACTGATTTTTCTCTGAAATTGGGAAAGTAGTTTTGATCCTTTTGTTTTTTGTTGTTTGTTTTGTTTCATATTTAGTACAGGATCTCACTGCACAGATCAGATTCGGATTGATCCTCCTATTTTCAGCCTCCCAAGTGCTGGGATTACAGGCATGCGCCAGCACACCTAGTTTCAATCACTGTCTCTGTGCGCTGTAGGGCGGGGCCGGCATGGCATGCTGGGGATTGAACCCCCGCCCCTACGTTTGCCTAAGCAGGCACTTAAGCAGTGGGGTCCTTTAGTCAATGAGGGGATTAGGCTCTGGAAGAAACTCTGAAGGAAGCTACAGTAGATAAGCAGAGGCCAACTGGCCCTAACATATATTAAGGAGTAAGTAGAACATAGGGTTTGAAATGGCATCCGTTAGCTTTGGCTCCTCCTTAACCACCAGTCATGTGACTTTGGTTTTTGTTTCATTTTGCTCTCCTGACAGGGTCTTGTTATGCTTCAGACTAGCCTTGAGCTCACAGAGATTCTCCCGACTGCTGGAATTACAGGTGTGGGTCTCTGTGCAAGGCTGAGCTATGTGACTTTGGGCAAACTGCTCAATCACAGTGCTCCTCACATGTAGAATGGAAATAATGATTCCTATTTTACCAATTATCATTAGAATTATGTGAGCTTAGGGCCAGTAAGATAGCTCTGCAGACTAAACACCTGCTTAGGCAAATGCAGTGATGATCCCAGGCACCATATGCTATGCTGGCCCTAATCCCAGGTGTGCTGACCCAGCCACCAAGAGCCAGCCTGGTGGCGCATGCCTATAATCCCAGATCTGAGAAGGCTGAAAACAGGAGGATCACTACAAGTCTGAGCTGCATAGTGAGACCCTGTACCAGATACATACATTAAAAGAAAAAGAGAATTATATGATGCTATGATCCATGGTTCACTTCCCCTAGTGCATGTAAGGATACTTCAGAGAAACACTTCCCAGTTGCATCCTTCAGGTTTACGGTTGGTGTGGGATTGCTATGGGCTGCGTGTTGGTGCTTCTCCAGAATTCTTATGTTGAAATACTAAGTCCTAAGGTGATGGTACTGGGAGGTAGGCGCTTTGAGAGGAAATTAGGTACTGAGGGCAGAGCTCTCCTGAATGGGATTAGTGTCTTTATCAGAGATCCCTCAGAAGAATCTCTCATACCTTCTACCATGCAAGGCTACAGTGATGGATGCCTATGGAAAAACAGGCCCTCATTTGAGCCCAACCATGTTGGAACTTTGTTCTTGGATTTCCCAGCCTTTGCACCTACAAGGGATGTATTTCTATTGTTTATAAGACACCCTTCTATGGCATTTGGCTATAGCAGGGTGAGTGGACTAAGAGGTCCAATATCAACATTACTTTGAAAAAATAGCAGACTCAAAGCATTCATCTTAGTAGAGAGAGTATAGCATGGGTTTCTTCAGATATTTTAGGGATAGACCATCTTCTCTGCCTTCTTTTTGCTAGCTGCATGAACTACAATTATTTATCGTTCTCTTTTCTTTTTTTTTTTTTTTAAATTTTATTTATTTATTTGTTTGCTTGTTGTGTTTGTTTGTTTCTTTATTTTATTTATTTTGTGGCTGGCTCAGCCTGCCCTGGTGGTGGGGGCTGGCGCAGCATGTGGTGCCAGGGATCGAACCACAGTCCCTGCAGTTGCCTGAGTTTTCCTAAGCAGGCGCTTTAGACCACTGAACCATCGCGCCGGCCCTATTGTTCTCTTTTCTGAAAGATTGAGATAATAATGGTATCTACGTCATGAGATTGTTGTAAGGATTTTTTTTTTAAAGAAAGTGATATAAAGTACCTTGCTCTTAACTGGGTTTAAAAATGCTAATTACTGCGTGCACTCTAATGTGTAATACAGCATCTGGCACATAGTGAGTGTTGATTCCATGTTTGCTTTCTTAGTTCCTCCTTACCGCTCCTCCAACCTCCTCAGATCCATCTGCACTCATTTTAGGTGCATGGGCATTACTCAGGGACTGTTCCTAGAAGAATCAGAGCTCACTGAGGTTGAATTTCACATGACATTTCCAACCCAGTTCTCTCCACAGAAATGCATTCTCCCTGTTCATTCAGCAAGCACAACAGGTAATATGGGACAGCGGCATGTTATTCTCAAGTGCTAGCTCCTCTTCCTCACTGGGAATGTGAGAGATGGAGGCTCTAGGCCATATGCTCACAGCAGTGGCTGTGTTTCCATGACAACAGGCCAGCACAAGTAGATGTGTGAGCAAAGAGGAGCGATGACATGTAGCTCTCCATAGAATATGGCTGACTAGCCGTTATTTTCTTCCTTGCACTGGTGTGATGACTAAAACAGGCTGGAGGTGGCTCGGAGGAGCACGGAAGTTTGTGCTTGTGTGGGAGGCTGGCTTTGAGAATGCACTGGCTGTTTGTTGCACCACAGACTTTGGACTGTGGTTTCCAAGAAAGATCTAAAGACAAAATAATTTTTCCCCTAAATTTCACAATAGAAGGTGCCCATTGCTATGTGTTTTTTTTTTTTTTTTTTTTTTTTTTTTTGCGGGACCGGGGTTCAAACTCATGACCTTGCACTTGCCAGGCAAGCACTTGTGCCACAGAGCTATCTCCCTGGCCCCTTATTGCTATGTCAACATGCAAATTAAGATCTCTTTCTTTTCTTTTTTTTTAATGTATTTAGTACAGGGTCTACAGGGTCTCACTACACAGATCAGCCTCATAATGATCTTTCTGCTTTCAGCCTCTGAAGCGCTGAGATTACAGACGTGCATCACCACCCAGGGGGGAGGACAGCTGCACTGCAGGCCAGGGATCAAACTCCCAGCCCCTGCACCTGCCTAAGCAGGTGCTTTAATCCACTGAGCTATCTGACCAGCCTTAAAACCTCTTTCTAAAAGGGTCACGAAAGATTTCATTTTTATAAAACCATGCATATTTTTTGTTTTTCAAAAAGGAGAAACTTGCAATAAATGTGTTAAGTACTTTTAGCTATGGATAACAAGAAACCTAACTGAAGTGACTTAAATAAGTTTATAAGTCAAGGAATACCTGTAATTGGGACAATTATTATCTCGTGCCCCAGAAAATGTGGAGGTGAATCATTCCCCAGCTGGTTTAGTGACTGGCTCAGGAATAGCAGCAAGACCTAAGTGTCTTAGTCACTGTCCTGGTGCTGGGATAAATTTCTTGACATGCACAATTTAAGCAGGAGAGGTTTAGTTTGGCTCACAGTCTGCCTGACACAGAAACAGCAATGGTAGAAAGGGCTAGGAAAAGAAAGCTGCTCACATCTCGAAGGCCAGGAGCTGAGAGTGAGGGGCGGAGGCAGGGAGGGGGACACTCCCTTCCAGGCCACCCTTCTGTTGTGACCAGGCCTCACAGCCTAACAAAACTCAATGGCTGTTGAACGCATTAGTGGATGAATCCATCTGTGAGGAGTATGGTGCACTGCTTGAGCCACTCAATTTCCAAAAGCCCTACCTCTGAAAGTGTAGGAGTTTTGGAGGGCGTTCTAGATCTAAATCGTAACCCCAGGCACTCCCCATCTTTTTCTCTTCTTTCTGTATCATATATGCAGTGTTATACCTCATGGTTAAGAGAAGGCCAGAACATTCCCAGGTGTCCCAAGCAGACGGGTCATCTCCCAAGAAGGACAGTTGCTCTTGCACAAGCCCTGTGCGTCGTGAGGCATTCCTCTCTCCACATTCTGCCCTCTCAACTTCCTGTCATCAGCGCCCAGCATCATACCTTCACCCCTTGATTCAAAGGCAAGGATTTGGATTTGATTCTGAGGGCACTGGGAACCACTGAAAGATTTTCAACAGTCATAGACTTTAGGTTTTTGCAGGTCATTTAGAGAATAACATGGAGGATGGGATAGAGGAAGAAAAATATGAGAAACAGGAAAAGCTATTTGTAACTGCTGAAACATCTACCTGAGAAATGACGAAACCTGAACTGAGGTAAAGATGAGGGACATCGAGTTTAGGAATGAGGAAGGCAGAGCGGATTGGACATAGTAAGTTGCCACTGGCGTTAAACACCAAGACTGACTAGAAGACCACTTGGGTCTCTAGGTTTTGTGTCTGAGTAAACGTTTGCCACCAACTGAACTGAAGGCTGTCAAAGGAGCAAATTTGAAGGAGCTGGTGATTAACTCAACTTGGCAAATATCTGTAATGTGCTGAGTTTAGAAATCATGGAATAGCCAGGTGGGACATACAAAGACTGGAAGCTCAAGGAAGAGATACAGAGCCAGGAGTGTCAGCCTGTAAGAGATTGGTTAAGGCCAAAGGAATGAATGAGATCACTCAGAATGAGGAGGGAAGGGTGGCCAGGACAGTCCTGAGCCAACTGCCTTGAAGGAATGAGCCTCACTTGAGAATTCTGAGAAAAAGATGATTCAAGGATGTCACAGATACAGAGTCAGGAGAGGGTGATCTTTCAGAAAGCAAAGAAAGGATTTCTGAAGAGTGGATGAAAGGGCTAAATCCTGGAGGCCGGGGGTGTCGAGAGAAAGGGAGGTTAGGCCTTGGCTTCAGCTGCTTTTACTCCTTGCTAACCATGGGGGGCGGGGGGCATGTAGCAGAGGCACACACAGCACCTTTTCTAGAAGTCTTACTGTGGAGAGCACTGGAGAGATAATGGAATGACGAGTCAGGGGATGGAGAGTTTTGTTATCAAGTTGGAATGGGGCCTGAGTGTGTTCACAGGCTGGAGGAAAGAGTCCAAGGCCAGGAAGTGCTACCATGACACTGCCTGTTCCAGATGTAGGTCAATATTAGAACAAAACTCCAAAAGTCAGAGTTGCCATTGCAGTGGGTCTCTAGGGCTGGCCCCTCAACCAGGGACCTCGGGGTGTCCCCTTACCCTCTGCTTTCACATACATGACATTCATCCACATATCCTGAATGTTCTTTGTTTTTAATTTAATATTATGGTTTTTATTTAGTATTATGGTCTGCCATGCAGGCATTTAGGCTGCTGAGTATTATGGACTGAATGTCCGTAGGAAATTCAAGGGATTTTTTCCTGGCCTCCACTTAGCACAGGCTTCCTGGGAATTATGTAAAATACTGGCTGTCTCTGCCGTCACCTCACGAGTGCTTCAGGGTGGCAATTTCATGGAAATGTGTCAGGCACAATTGCGCTGGCCAGCAGGGAGCCATTTACACTAGAGGCATCTGTGTGCGGCCTCTTCCCTGCCTCCCTTGGGGCTGGCCCAACCATCCCCGGCCAAGCTTCCAGAGAACAGCAGCCTCTTCATCCCTGCAGATTCAGAGCAGCCTCTGCCCTTGGCTAGTCACTTGCCATCTATCTCTTGATGCCACCACTGTAATCAGGAGCAAAGAGTAGCGTCACATCTTGTGACGGTCAGGGACGTGTAATCTGAAGAAGACCAGGAAAAGCTGTTGGTGCTGCACAGATTCCCAGGAGAGACTGGGACATGCAGGCCTTACCCTAGTAGAATCAGGAGGACGCACCTAGAAATACAGAAATCTTCCTTATGGAAGCGAGGGTGAGCCATGGTGCTGTCTATTTTTTTATCCTCATCTTTGGCTATTGGACCAGGCCGACATGTGGCCTAAGAGTTTGTCCTACAATCTGTTTCAGTGCAGAACACCAGCCCTCATCATGTGCCTGGGCACATAGTAGGCGCTTGGTCAATATTCCTTCAATGACATTTGATCTTTCTGTTTGCCACATGCTCTTCACTTTTTTTTTTTAAACTTTATTTATTTATTTATTTATCTATGTTATGGACGACTCAGCCTGCGCTGGGGGTGGGGCTGGCGCAGCATGTGGTGCTGGGGATCGAACTGCGGTCCCTGCGGTTGCCTAAGCTTGCCGAAGCAGGTGCTTTAGACCACTGAGCCATCTCGCCGGCCCAACATGCTCTTCACTTTATGGGGAGTGTTTTATCTTCATCTTCACTCATTAGCTAAAACTCATCTACCAGAGTGGTCCCAGCAGGCATGGTGGTGCACACCTGTAATCCCAGCACTTGGGAGACTGCGGCAGGAGGATCACCATGAGTTTGAGGCCAGCTTCAAACTTTTTTAGACCTTGTCTCAAAAAAAAAAAAAGTGACCCCAAATATCACCAACGTCATGAAGCTGTCATTGACTCTCCATCTCCAGTCTGATCGAAAGCACTCAGGGTTTATCACTGAGGTAGAACTTTACGCTTGGCATTGCAGGTATTTTTTGCTCATGTGCTATACTGGCCTCTCTAGCGATAGGTAAGATAATTAAGTGAGCTATAGCTGGAAATAGAGATAGTCTATGGCTTCTTTCATTTAATAGAATGTTTCAAGGGTCATCCATATTATAACATGGATCAGCGTTCCATTCATTTTATTTATTTATTTTTGGTGGGACTGGGGTTCGAACTCAAGACTTTTCACTTGCCAGGCATGCACTTGTGCCACAGAGCTATCTCCCCAGTCCCATACCATTCATTTTAATTACTAAATAATATTCTTTTGTGTAGGTATGTGACATTTTTTATATGTATTCTTCAGCTAATAGATATTTGGACATGTCCAACTTTTAGCTATGATTAGTGTTGTTGTGCATATTTTTGTACATGTGCTGTTCCATTTTGTTGCCTTCTGTTTTGGTGCTGGGAATATAGGTGGATTTACTGCCTCGCTCTGCCCCTTATGTCCTGGAAACAGTGGTACTCCCCACAGACGTACACAATGAGCCCTGAGCTCTAGTTCCTGGTTCCTAAAAGTCATCCTCCACTAAAAGGAGCCAAAGCTCTTTGGAGAAATGGTTCATTCCAGGGATCATGTAGGGAAGAAGCAAGAAGGGGCCTGGAATATTGCTTTTTTGTGCCAGAAAATGAAGAGAGCCCCAACTGTGAAGGGGACCTGTTAGCTTATGGGCACTTCCTCTGCCCAAATGTAGGCCAACTCTCACCTGAAAATACCGAGTGATAATAATGGATCGTGATCCACTTGTGACAGTGAACTAACTTTATGTGTCACCTTGCTGAGCTACAGGCCGCCCATTATCCCCATTATTCTGGGTATGTCTGGCAGGGTGTTTCTGGCCGAGATTGACATTTGTATTTGTCAACCTCACACTCAGTACAGCTTCCTCCAGCATGGGGCAGAGGCAGTGTTCATCCAATCTGTGGAGGCCTAGCCAGAACAAAGTCTCAGGCAGAAAGAACTCATTGTGTCTATCTGCCTGTCTTTGTTTGTTTGTTTGTTTTTTAATTTTTTTATTTTTATTTGTTTGCTTGTTTGTTTGTTTGTTTCTTTATTTACTTATTTTATGGCTGGCTCAGCCTGCCCTGGTGGTGGGGCTGACACAGCATGTGGTGCCGGGGATCGAACCGCAGTCCCTGCAGTTGCCTGAGCTTTCCTAAGCAGGCGCTTTAGAACACTGAACCATCTCGCCGGCCCCTGTCTGCCTGTCTTTGGGTTGGAAGTTGAGTCTGTTTCTGCTTTTGATTCCAGCCTTGGACGAGAACTTGTACCTTCAGCTCGGCTGGGCCTTCAGTCTTCCAACGGCACATAGTGGGGCTTCCCAGTCTGCATAACTATGTGAGCACGTTATGTGTAGTAAATAGTTCACTTCTTTAAGCACATGCTGATATAAGTGAGTAAATAACTAGTTGGAAGTTTGATGCGGTGTAGCATGAGCTCAAAACACCTGTCACAACGTACTTATTAATTACAAAGGGAAAGAAAATAGCTTTTCAAGGTAGAAGCCTGACAGATACCATCTTAGTCACGTGATCAGAGTGAGCATAATCAACAGTGGGCAAACAAAACCATAGCCATCTAATGGGCCATAATGAGAACATAGCCTGGCTCCACGCTGTCCACTGAGTCCAGTGCCTAAGGCTCTAGGGCACAGCAGGGTGAAGGGGCGTGTTTTTTTCCTTAGTGTCCTCCTCCTCCACATCTCCTGCTGCTGTGTGGTTTCCTGTGAAAGTCAAGTTTGAGACACCAACCTGGAGATAGGGGATTTGGGAGAGGTGATCTCAGGAGACAGGAATGAAGAAATGGAGAAAAGCAAGTCCAGGGAAGAAGGGAAAGGAAAGCTGAGGGTGTGTTCCGAAGGTTGTGGCTGTGGCAGGGGGCTGGAGAATATGTCATGTGCTTCAGAACTGTCTTCTCAAGATGAACATGCTGTCACTCTCCTGTAATTCCACAATTCAGGAGGCTGAGGCAGGAGGACCACTTGCGCTCAGCTTGGGAAACAGGGAGAGAATCCGTCTCAAACAAACAAAATCATAAGACAGAAAAGGGAGGCCGAGGATGTAGCATGTGCTTAGCACACACAAAGAGGTCCTGGGTTCGATGTCCCAGTGCACAGAATTGTTTCCCTGAACCCCTGTACGCTGGAGATTTTATCCACTCTTTCTGCA